>JAWNPY010000189.1:0-31156 GCA_035078625.1 Scaptodrosophila scaptomyzoidea
TGATATGCCATTTGTCCATATTGGTGCAGTTTTACAAAATCATCAAATTTTGCAGTCAGTTGTAAGGATTTTTTTTTGGCACAACAGTTTTTAACACATATCTTAAGAACCACTTGAGATACTGGAATACAAATTACATTTTCTGATTCGTCTGAACATATCCTTTCGTGTGATATGCCACTTGTCCATTTTCAACCATTTTCTCAACGGAAAAACAATGAAAAACAAATTCAGTAAAAAGAGCGGAAAATTAGCTATTTTCAGCTAGAAAAAAAGGACCTACAAGGACAAACGGCATATCAAATGAAGGGGAATTTCGAGGCGAATCAGGATATGCTAAATGTATTTTTGAATCTGAAGGGGTTCTTGAAATATATGCTAAAAACTGTTGTACCCCAAATATAACTTTGAAAAATTCTGGCAAATTTTATCATTTTAAAAAATGCACCAATATTGACAAATGGCATATCAAACGAAAGGTAAAATTCAGGCGAGTCAGGAAATGCGTTTTATATTTCTCAAATTATATTCGCTCCCTTACTGTAATTGAAAAAAGGATATAATTTTCGGGCCCTGAAGTTAACTTTTCCTCTGAGTTTTTTGATAGTTTTGGGATTGTTGTGGGAGAAGTTAGAAAGTTTTCTTGTTTATTTTAAGCTTGAAATTCAACTTCTTCACACACACACACAAATGTGTTTAATTTCTTTGGCAATGTAAAGAGAATTCCTCTTTGTTTTTTTTTTTTTACCCAGCATTTGTATTTCTCTCATAATATATAAAAATAGTCTAGAGGCCCAAAAAGAGAGAGGAGCACAATTACAAATGATGTAAAATGCAGAATTTGCCAACCTGCTGCTGCAGTCTTTTGGAAAGTGTCATCGAGTGAGAGCGGAAAATGAAAAAAGATTGAATTGAAAATAAAATTATAATGAAAAAATGTTTTATAAGCAATGTTTTGCTAATTGGCTTTTAATTTGCCTATTATTATTGCCAACTTTGAGCTCGGCGAATGCCTTTAGTTTTGGTCTGGACAACAACAACGACGATGAATCTGGAGCAGTTGAAGATGAAGGCAAAGCCAACATAATGGAAACCTCGGCACCGGTTCGAAGATTATCGCCACGTCGGGAAACAGAACGAAAGTTCAAGTTTCGTAAAATTGAACGTGTCTATGTGGATGTGGATTCCGGTGGGGAGGGGGAGGCCGAGGCGGACGCAGATGATGAGGCAGCAGCTATGGATACAGACGATGACAACCAAGATGAGAGCAATGGCAATGGGGAAGAGGAGGACGAGGAGGAAGAAGAGGAAATTACTACTAAAGCTCCTCCTCCCAGTCGAGTGTCGAAAAGTGTGAAAAAAACCAAAACGAAAACAAAACGATCCGAGTCCCAAAATGATGATGATTCTTCCTTTTCTCTGTTTAATTGGTTAACAACATTTACTTTATTTGGTGGTAAATCGGAGCCTGTAATTGAAACTCCTAGCAATAATTTTATTGCCTGGCTTCAATGGCTAAGTGAAAGAAGCGGCGGAGCCAAGGAAATAAAACAAGATCCAGAGGAAAATGACGATAATTTATTAACCAATTGGCTAACTTATTTAAATCGTTGGCCCTTTAATAGCATTTTTCCAGGCAATGGCAAATTGTCTGCCAAGCAAAAACATCCACAAAAGCAACATCAGAGTCTTAAGGATAATGACAACTCAAATGAACCACAAATTCAGTCCAGGGCTACTGGAGATTATATGGATTTAATGATGCATTCATTGCCTGCCTTTTTATTGAACAATTCCAGAGTGGAAAATGCCGAATGTCGTCAGCAACTTTCTCAACTTCAGAAGCAATTGCGCAATCATAAATTATGGGCTCTACAAATGATTGATTCTACAGGAAAAATTAATTCAGGTTTATTACGTGGCAATATCAATCAATTGGGTGATTTTGATCAATGCACTCATATTAGTACCACAGTCAAGGGACAACAAACACACAACGAGAAACCCTTGAAAATACGTGGCAAATATTGTTTGGCTCAAATAGAAATGCATACGAAAGTTACAAGCTTAAAAATACCCGTACATTTGATGCACGGCCGTGGTCTCTGGCATGGACATTTGGGCAATGTGAGTACAATTATATTTGGCTAAATAAGCTTCAGTATATTTAACTTTGCCTTTGTTTGTTAGGCTCGTCACTTTGCTCCACGTTATACGATTGCCAATTGGGGTGTTTGTGTGCCTCACAATTGTCCTGCCTCGGTGGTTCAGGATCTGTTGAAATTAAATTTGAGACCTTATCAGGATATTGGCCTAGATCTTCAAATAGAAGCCGAAGATGATGATTGTGTGGTTATACAAAAATCAAATTTTTTTAGACAATTCAAAAAGGACAGCAACTTGAGCATGAGTGTGTAAGTTGAATCTGAATTGAATAATAATTAAAGTTAAAAAACCATAAAGCGAACCTATAAAAGATCCCTTGGGCAATCTGCAACAATTAGTCAATAATCTCAGGAAAAAAATTCAATTGTTAGACTCCCTAAAAAGTTTAACCAAGACTCTATCAAATTATTATAATAATTTATTAATAAGACTTCAAACACAGTCTTTAAAAAGAATACATTAAAGAGGCATTATTATAATAATTTCATAGAAAATCTGCCTGCTTAAAAATTGCAACTACAATTCTACAAAAATTGCAAATAGTTTGAAATCTTGCGGGATTTCATTTTCCTTTGGTTTTCATTTGATTTCAAGATTTTTTTTAATGTTTTTTATGGCAGAGTTTTCATTGCCCATTTATCCTTGCAACAATTAAATTTACCTGCTTTTCTTTTCTCCTAGTTGAATTGAATTTAAGTATTTATAGAGCAAAACCCGAGTCCTTTCACAACCAAGGCTTTTAAACCTGGATTAACCAATTAATTCAAGGCATGGCGTGTTAAAATCATTCCAAAAAAAACCAAAAAAAACAGGTAGTTGTTATATTTCGACTATAAGTATTTATTTACTAATTACAAGCCACATTTTCCTACATTTCTAAATCTTAGATTAGCTTTAGTTGCACTCTTTCTACTCTGTGTGGGTTCGGTGATTTGGGAGCATTGGAATTGGATAAGTCAACAAATCCAAAAGCTACGCAAGACCAAAGATCAACCAGAAGAAATCAATGGAAAAGAAATCGAAACTGCAAAGGATGAAAACGAAACGAAAATTGTAGAAGAATCCAAAGAGCCAACTATAATCAAGAATCCACAGGTTTTGATGGTTATGGATAAAGTTTTAACAGCCTTTTCACCACAACGCAACTGGGAATTTTTAAAAAGTTTGGACAAGGCCGATGTGGAATTTCCCCTATTTCATTTACTTAAAATCTTTGCCATTTTCATGTTATATATGAGTTTAAAATTTGTCATGTTGGGTCATTTGCCCTTGACAAATCGCGATATTATGGTGACTTCTATGGATCGCAATTGGAGTGTTTTATTGCGTACTCCTTTACTCTATAGCGATGTTTTGTTATTGCTAAGTGGATTTGTGGCTGCTCTACATTTATCCCAGGAAATGGAACAAAACTCTCACATACAATTGATAAGGAATGTGGCGAAAAAGGCTAGCCGTTATGTGCCCACTTTGCTATTGGTTTTAATCTTTCAAACTTGGATCTTGCCGCATTTGGGCAGTGGACCGCTTTGGAGTAATCTAGTGGATGATAATTCTAGGATATGCAAGGAACAAATGTGGCGAAATGTTTTCAATTTACAAAATGCCATTGATTTTCAGGAAGCTGTAAGAATTTAACTACCTACTCTTTTATATTTCAGATTTTAATGGAATTTTTTAAATATTTTTGAAGTGCTCACCTCTAACATTTCCCTTGGCCTTGGATTTGCAATTGTTTTTATTGGGACCACTTTTAGTTTGGCTTTTCCATACCGATGCCGAGGCTGGTTTCTTTGTGTTTGGTGTCTTTCAGGCCATATCCGTGGCCACACGCTATTCCCGTGGCCAAAGAGAGCATTTGGCTGCCTCCATATTTCATGGCATTAAGTAGGAGGAGAATTCTTCTCTCTCTCTCTGTTAAAAGAACTCCTTTTACTTTCTTTTCCAGTCTGAGCAAATTTTATCGTACTACCAACTTGATTTATATCTCGCCCATAAGTCGTGCCACACCTTATCTTTTGGGCCTCGGAGCTGGCCTGTTGCATCGTCAGGAAAACGGAGTCTTAAATATTCCCCCACGTTTAATCAAATTGGGTTGGGGCCTGGCCATTCTGAGCATCTTTTGGTGCTTCTGGTCACCCATGTCGAGTATGCATAGCGATTTTGTTTATACAAGCAGCGAGGCTGCCTCTTATTTGGCCTGGAGTCCTTTAATTCTCGGTCTGGCCATTTGCTGGATAATTTTTATGTTTCCCTGGAAAATGGAACTAATCAAAGAAAGATTCTACTATATAATCCATCCAATTTTATTACTCTCACGCATGGCATTTCCCCTACAATTGTCCATTTATGTTATGGTATTTTGGAATACAGCCTTGATCAAGGAAGGACTTAAATTTCAGTCTTATGAATTGGTAAGCATAATTCAGAATATCACTCACTTTTTTTAATAATTAATTTGACATTTCTTTCAGTTTAATTTACAGGAAATCATTTCTATAGTCATTTTTGCCTTATTTATAACATTTTTAATTGATGTGCCCTCCCAACATTTGCAAAGAATTATAGCTGAGAATATTTTTGTGGAAAGACCAATAACAGGGGATAAAAAAGAAATTGGAGAAACAACTTCGACTACGCCAGAACCTGGAGAACCCGGAGAAACTGGAGAATCCATTTGGGCCTCGGATGCGGAAGATGAAGAAAAGAAATATTTAGAACGAAGACGCAGTTCTCTGGCAAATTCAACAGAAAAATCTGAAGAGAAACCAACTAAAGAACCTGAAGAAGAAGAAGAGGAAGTTGAAGAAGAAGAAGAGGAAACAGAAGAGGAATAATAAAAAATTTGTTCATTATTTATAGAGTTTTCCTTAAGTGGAAATGAAATTTTTATTAAAATAAAAAACATTTCAAATTTTTACCAAAAAAGAAAACTTATTATTTATGCAATATAATCACAGCACACACAACCTTAAACCAGACCTTTGTTTTTAAACCTAAAAAAAAATTACGCCACTTGTTCTTCCGAGGTACTTGGAGTATCCTTTTTCTCCTCTTGACTACTATTTTTGGAGGCCGCATCCTTGCCAGTGTTGCCAAAATTGCGCAATAAAATCCTTTCCAAGGCATGTATAGGCGATTCAAATAGCAGGCACAAAACAATGGCCAGCAAAAATGTGTCCAACGTATGACTAAAGACATCATTGGCCAGACTCATATAGCCCATATAATGCGGCTGTCTTATGCTGGCCATATGATATAATTCCACAATGCCATTGGACAGATAGGCACAGTAGGTGAGTCGACTGATTGGGGCAAAGAAACGCGTGCTTAGAGCCCTTTGCAGCCAGCCAGCATGGCCCGTGGTTACGGCCAGGACCAGCCAGCCCACGGCCAGGTTCCAGCCAATTTTATGAAAGCCTGCGTAGAGACTGCTTTCGATTAACGTGTAGGGAGCCACATAAAAGCGGGTGACACTGTACATGGAGCCTACGCCTATTAGAAAGGCACTTAGCCAAATGCCACGCACCAGATTCGAGGGCAACTTGAGACGTTTCTCTTGCATGCGATGAACCAAGTAGCCAAC
The DNA here is from genome assembly GCA_035078625.1 of Scaptodrosophila scaptomyzoidea. NCBI lineage: Eukaryota > Metazoa > Arthropoda > Insecta > Diptera > Drosophilidae > Scaptodrosophila > Scaptodrosophila scaptomyzoidea. Next base: position 5,753 of record JAWNPY010000189.1, read on the forward strand.
CATTAAGCCAATTATATAAGCCGAGGCACGCATATGCGTTTTAATATACGAATTAATATAGAAATTATTCTTTCCCAGATCCTGAACTTCACTGTGAATTGAATAAAAGATATAGAAATCAGTTAGAGCAGAGAATCTAAATTATAGTACTCACTCGGCATAGATTAATAGAGTTGGATCCAATTTTTTCATATAGGTGAACACAAATGGTATCAAGGCAGTTAATACTATAAGGCCATATAAAAATCTTAGGCCTAATTTACGTGATTTATATAGAGTACAAATAACAATGGGAGCCACAAAAAACAATTGAGAATCCACTGATAAATACCACGATTGAAACATGCACTGAAATTCAAAACATAAAATATAATCTTATACAATAAATATCGATTTAAACTTACCAATTGTTTGGTATTAAAATAGTTATTAATATAAAGTATATTGAGCCACCAGGAAGATTCACAACGCTGCTGTTCCAGGCCAATGCGATGCTGCCAAATGGGTCCACTGCCCACATGGGGAAACCAGGTTAAATAGAAGCCAATTATGGCCATATAGGCCGGTGTCAAACGTATATATCGGCCCACATAGACGACCAAAATGTTAAATTTGCCTCGACGTCTTTCCAATTCAATTAATAAAATGCGGCAAAAGAGAAAACCGCTTAAAAGTAAAAATGTATCCACAAACAACAAGGAATTGGTGAGAAATGAAAATGTGGGCAAACGTAACTCCTACAAAATTCCATAATTAAACAAAAAATTAAAGACATTTTTAATCAATTCTTGCCTGATTAATAAATTTCGAATTATACATGGGTCCTCCTAAGATAAAGGAAAGCGCATGACCAGCCAAAATGAGTAACATGGCCAAAGCTTTGATGCCATTAATAGAATTTAAGCCCAACTGATCTTTACTGGCCTGAAAGAGTTTTTTCGTATTTTCTAGAGAATAAAAAAAACATGATTTTTATTAAGAACAGAGCATTAAAATATATAAAACTTACCTATCACCGAAAAAGATAATAAAACCATGGTCAATGTTTGATTTCGTCTTTGTAGATGAGCTCTTTGCTTATCCGACAAGTCAAGATCATTTTGGGAATTCAACGTTAATAGATAAATATGATATAGAGTGCTCAATAAAGTTAGAAATATGAAAAAGCATATAATGAAACTGAAAGGAAAAGATTTCTACATTTAATATTAAATAATAAACTTGAAATATTTTTAACTTACGCATAGGCAAACATTCCACTGCTCACATTTAATTGAGTTGAAGGCAAACGCTGGCAAAGTGGAGTTGGAGTGTTCTCATCAATTGTCGTCGTCACTTGATGTTCTAGCCAGGTGGTCATATGGCTAGCCACATCCAATTCCGAGCAACTATCTGGCACACAAACACCCCAATAAGTGTGGGCGATGAATTGTTTCGTTAGCTACAAAGATAATTAATCATTTAAATTGAATGTCAAGTGGTTGATTGGTTTGTGTCTAGGCTAAAATGCAATTTTACGCCTTATTACTTTGGCACTTAACAAATTCGCCAACGATGCATACAAATTGATATTAAATGTATTGTATATAAAATTCAAAACAATTTGCACATAACCACATAAGTACCAAACCCAAATGAACATAAACCTCAACTTGGGCGACATCTGAGACAGACAGCTAAATAGATAAATATCGTACTTATATATATATATATATTTTATAGCTATGTTTGTTCACGTAGAGAAAAATAAAAAATATAAAACAAAAACAAAGCAATTTGCATAAAATTCTAATGGTCTTTCTAGTTGTTTCTCTTTCGGTTGTTGATTAAATTGCGTGATTGAAATATTAAAAAAACAAAAAAAAAAAAATACAAAAATAAAGAACCTGCTTATGCTATTTTTTAGCTCATCATGTTTAGGTAATAAAACTCAAAAAAAAAAAAATAACAGAGTCAGTGAAATGTCTATGAAGTAATTTAATTCATAAAAAATTCTCATTTCCTTTTTTAAAAAATTTAAAGAATTTATTACATAAAATTGAATCAAAAAAGGCTGTGCATTTACAAGTTTATTTTATTTTATAGTCAATATATTTTTACTTGCTTGAATTGCCTTACATTTTATTCCAAAATTTCCAATTTATTACAATTATGTCTTGCGACAAACAACGACGAACCCATTCAGATGATAGATTTGTAATTAGGAAAAATCCCAAAGTTTTCAATTTTAAACACGAATGGCATTTCGAGGCTTTGCGCGAAAAGGCCAAAATAAATATACGAAATGTCCTGAGCCACACAGAGATTCCATTACAGTCAAAAATCCAGGTGACCATAATTGATGTTAATCCTGAGACAGGAAAGGCGGCAGTACAAATCAAACACTTGGAATCTTTTGAAAAACATCATCATCATCATCTTTGCAGCAAACCAAATGCAATGAACTTGAAAAATGCACTCGAAATGGAAAAACTAAATCCTGGCGATAAAAAAGGCAAATTTATACTCAAGGAAATTGAGAAAAATATTGAAAAGACTAAGAAACAAATATGTCGCTCTCGTTCCGATGGGAATTTCAATTTAAAGTAATTAATACAAATTATACAATTTTAAATTATGAAATTAAAAAAAGATTTCCTTTTTTTTTTTAGCAACCTTTTAACTAAATCTGAAATTGAATTGGCCAAGGATGACAGAAAATAAATACAAAGTATTTTGCATGTAAGCAAAACAAATTGTAAAAATTCCTCGCCCTAAAAAGAACATTGCTTAACATACTAATTAGAGAATAAAAAATAAATAAATCTTGACATTTTAACAACTTGTGCAAATGATTTATTATTATTTAAAAAATAATAAGTATTACCTGCTTATGTCTGGTATTAATATCGTGTACATTTAGTCCCTCCAAATTCACTTTCATTAGACAATATTGGGGATTTATTGGATTGGTTTTTATTGCCTGCCGATTGAGGCACTGATCAAAGTGTCCAAATTGATAGAGAACAGAGCTTTCCACGCCCACAGCCGATTTCACAGTGGCATCATACACTAAATTAAAAAAAGATAAAACAAAAAATAGTAGGTAGTTTAAAATTCATTTTATTACCATGATAATTGAGTATGATATGTGATTTTTGTTGTTGTTGATTCAGTTTAAATCTCATTCATTCAATCTCAGTTAAACTTGACGCAATTGTGCATTAAATAATGCTAACGACATGTAATATTTTGGGCATGAAACGACAACCGAAAAACTTGTTTTATTTTCCTTCTTTTTTATTTTTTTTGTTGGTTTTGTTTCTCGTCGTTTCCGATTGTTTAAATAGTGTTATTGTTATTATTATTATTGTTGTTATTTTTGTGGTTGCTGCTGAGACTGAAACTATTGTCGCCATCATATTACAAACTCTGATTAAATATTTTGCACACAGACACTTGAATTTTTAGCAGGTGAAAAAGTCTGTTTATACTCTTTTTCACTGGAAAGATCTAAAGTCTCTAAAGTCAGCAAAAAAAATTCAATAAATATTTGCACAATTCTTATTAATAGAATCTTTTATTTAATTTAGTTTAATGAATTTTGTAAGCCTACAAGGTTTTCAATTCATAGACCTTCGAATACATTCCTTTGTGGTTTTTCTTTGAAATTAGAAGGGGTAAATAAAAATAAATATGTAAAAATAAATTTTTGAAAACAAACAATAACAGGAATCATTAAAAGTTTTGTAATTGCTATAAACAAAAATTACTAATACTTTACAGGAAAAATTGTCCAAAATTTCTCTTAATAAAGAGCATCTCATATTCCATTTAGGCCTAAAAAAAATGATTACTTCTTGTTTGGTTTTTTGTATTTTTTCGTTTTTCCTACAATTTCAACATGACGATAAAAACGGACATGCCCCAAACATAAAATACACACACACACACAATGTAAATGGATATTTTTGTATTTTTTATAGAGACAAAAAATGGTCTGCCAATTCTTGGCCAATCAAGTAAACTGGTATAAACAATTTTTATGCAGGCCAGGGAAAATAATTACACACATTTTTTGTATTTATTTTTTAAATGGTTCATAAACCTCGAAAAAAAAATAATAATAATAATAACTGTGTTAAATTTGGCAACTTTTTTGGCCATTGCATAAAATCAAACCAGTTAAAAAAAAAAAAAAATTGACAGATTTCCCCGAAGAGAAAACTATGCAAATTTTATTTTTTGCTAATTGCAAAATGTTTGCAAAAAATTAATATTTCAAAACTATTTTTTTTTCGCCAACTAAATTATCCGAACTTTGGTAAGTTTTTTTTTAAATGAGATCTGACTGTCAATATTGCAACAGACAAATCAATTAGCAGAAGATTATTTAGCATGAAGGTGTGAGCTGAAATCACTCCTAAAATTTGAGCTGAGCTGCAACCAGTCAAGTCAATCATCTCCAATCCATTATCTCTCTCTCTCTGATCGGGCAATGATGAATCTTAATTTTATTAATTTTTATTTTAAATGGTTATAAACTAAACTCGGTTTATTAGTTTTATGGGGTGTGTGTGTGTGCCAATAGCGTATGCATTTAATTAACTTTCAATAACCTTGGCTTAAAGAGACCTTTTTAGACCTTTAAATAAATAAACTAACAAAAAAAAAACAAAAAACAAAAGAATAGTTTTTGTACTTTGCTGGCAGCACTTCGAGCACTGAACTCAACTCTCCGTTTAGGCCAATCATCTACTTAAGGCCAACAATATACAAACAAACAAATATATTGTATTTTACTAACTATTTTCTAGTGTTTATTTTAGCCAAGCTTGTGTACAAAATACATACAAAATTTATTGGGAATAATATTTGACTAGAGGCTAAATTAGCCCCCAACAATTTGTGGTTGCAAATGGTGCAATGGTTCACCGGTTTTTTTTATTTTTACACTTCTAGACTGTTGAAAAGTTAACAAGGAATTGCAAAACATATTTTGGATTTTTTTAAAAACAATCCAAGCCAAATCAAATTGAGACTATTGGATACTCTTTATTATTATTTTACTTTAAATATCAGTTTTTGTAGAGGTTTTTTAAAATGCATTTTAAAAATAGAAAATGAAAAGCAATTGTTTTGACTATGTAATTCAAAAGCTAACGGGACTAATACGAAACTGCAATTATTTTTTTTGTATAGTTTGAGATGTGAGCAATTACATATAAAAAATTTAAAATTATTGCATTTTTTCTATTTTTAGAATTTATTTTAAAAAACTTCAGCCTGCCCTGTTATTCACATGTTACTAGCACCTTAAGAAATAGAAAATAATAAAAATGTACCAGGCACATTAAATAAATAAATCTTTCTTGTGTAAATCAAAGTTTAAGCGAAAATATATGAAATTATAATGATCAGGAATAAATAGGAATTTATATAATAAATTGAAGATAAAGTAATTTTTTAATAATTTTTTGAAAATTCTCCTAAAGTTCCTACAATGAAATTAAAATACTTGAAACTTTCAAAAACTCATAAAAATCCTTAAAAGCAGTAAAGCCAAATTTCAAATTTATAAAAATCCATAAAAGTCAGCAAAAAAATACAATAAGCCCATTTTTGAATAGCCAAAGTCAAAGCTTCTGGAATTTTTAGTTCCTGACTAGGTTATATTATATGTACTTGTAATTTATTTTTGTTGTATTGCACTTTTGATATTTACGCAGAGTGTAAGTGTTTAAAAAACGAAAAAAAAAGAAAAATATTTGTATTTTTTAAAAATGAATCACTCGAATGGAAAATAATAAATGAATGAAACGCCTGCCTAGTAATTAAAATTTGTGGGACTTGTTTATTGACTTGAAATATTTTTTGTTAAGGAAATCAATTAATTTACACAACTTACTTGAAGTGGCCCATGATTCGCCATTTATAATGCCCCAAAGTGTGGCATTTAAGTCTCGGCGACATTGTTCATTTTTAACCTTTGACAAACTTTTAACATATAAATCAAATTCGTTTTGTGTTATCAATGAATTCAATTTGAAATTGTTTTTAGGATTTGGTATTATTGTTGTTGCTGTTGTTGTTGTTGTGGCAAGAATTGTTTCACTCATTTGTTTCCTATTTAATTCACTTGCTTGCATTGCACTCACAAATAAGGCACAAAAACATAATAAAAACATCCAAGCCGGCAGCATTCTTGAAATTTTATACATAATATTTAGTTTGAAAGAAAAAAAAAATGTGTTTTTAATTATTTATTATTTTTTTTTGTAGTTGAAATGATTCTAGGAATTCCTTTTTTTATTTTCGTTAAAACATGGCAAAATAACAAAATTAAATCGGCGTCTTCTCCTTCTTATCTTATTGTTAGTGCATTGGCACATGCGCGCACTTTGCAATTTCAGAGCTGACTAAATCGTTCACACACAGCCTAGGCCCAAAAACTCAGTGAGGCGTGAGCCGCGTCCGCGTCTTTGGTCAAACAAGTAAGTAACAGCAGTAGCAGTTGTCAGAAGAGTCAACAGAACTCTCTCTCTCTCGTTCACACTACTTTTTGTGGGTGTAATATACACAGAGAGAGAGTGCGGATAAGAGCAAAAGCAAAGCTCTGCTCTTCCCTATGCGTAACAAAAAGGCTTTAGGATTAGCGGTAAAAAAAAATGATAAGCAAAAGTAAAACGGGAAAAAGGTAAAGAAGAAAAAAACAACACTTATTTATATGTATTTAGATTTTTATTTTTGATTCATGTTTCTTTTCCAAATACAACACTTTAAAACGATTTCTTCTTGGTTTTTGTTTTGTTTTTTTTCAGTTATTATCAGTATTTTAATTTAATTTATTTTTTCTTTTTTTATTGAACTTTCATAATATACCATTTGTTTTTTTCTTTTTTTAATTATTTATTTTATATATATATATTTATATATAGTATATTATTTTCATAAATATTATATAATTCATAATATATATAATTAATAATATTTATATATAGGCTAAGTTGAATATTTTCCTTCGTTTGTTTTTTTTATTTTTTGCTTTTGTTTTTAATATTTATAACACTATATCGCTTTTAACGGTATCTGTATTTGTTTTTCTTTTTTTTATTGATTTCAGAACTTATTTTATTATCATTTATTTTTATTATTGCATATTTGTTTTAATTTTATTATTTTTGGTTAAGCGAAAAATGTAAATGTGTTTTTTTATTTTTGTTTTATTTAAATTTTAATTTGAATAAATCAATTTATTTTCAGCTATTTTATATTTTTTTGTTTTATGCAAATAATTGTAAAAATTCGTAAATTTGTCCAATAAATGTTATTGTATTTTAAATGTCTGTTTTTAAAAATTGTTGTAATAATTTATTTCTGTGTGTGTTTTTCTTTTTTGAATATTTATGGCATTTGATTTATTTTTTGTGTTTGCCTTTTTAAATTAAATTAAAATGTAAGAGAATCTAGAAAATTCTTATTTAATTTTTGGATTGCCTGCAAATAAATAATTAAATAAAAAACAAAAAATGAGTATTCTTCAATTAAATGGCAGTTCTAAAATAAAAAAAAAAAATAAAAAAAACCTTTATGTTTTGAGTATTTTAGGAAAAGAAATAATAATAAATATACATTTATTCTACCTGTACAAGTACAACAGTTTTAATGGTCTGATTTCAATTTGAAGATATTTTTTCTTTCTTTTTATTTTACGAGATATTTATTGTTGTCTTTTTGTTTTTTTTTTTCATTAATTTTTAGGCTAGTACAGTATACAATTTATATTATTGTTATTTTGATCTTTATATACTTTCTCTCTCTCTCTTTAATTGGTTTTGCTTTATTTCTGCTTGTCTTTCGTTCTATTTCCGCAGAGCAAAACCATTAATATTTGTATTTACACACACGCTTATGCATGACAAAACACACAAAATAAAAATAAGAAAAGAAAACTAAAAAACAAAACTCCAAAGAACAACAAACTAAATAGAAAATTTTCGTATGAGAGACCTTCGAATTATTTAGGTACGTGTATTAACCCATGTTTCCATATGCCAGCATATTCATAAACGTGAGTTAATTCATTTTTCAACAATTTTCACAACATTTTTGTGCCATTCAAAATCAAATTTAATATGTGATTGTGATTTAATATAAATTAGCCATAAATTAATTTTATAAATAAGAGAATTATTGTATTTTTCTTTTGGGATTCGATTGTTTTTTTATGCAACATTCAACAGTCTACAAGCAACCCGAATGTATTTTTCTTTTATGGTTTCTTTCCTTTTTTTTTTTTAATTTTTAATGCTTTAATAAATTCAAAAGGAGAAAAATTCAAAACAAAGAATTTTTAAATAAAATAAATTTTTTTAAAGCTTTGAAATTTTGATAGAAAAAAAGTGATTATAGCCCAAAATAGTCTTTGAATTTATGTCTTTGTTATTTTAAAATTCCCAGAAAAGAAAAGAAACCAGAACAAAGAATTCTTAACATTTTGGAGTACAATTTTCACAGCAATTTATTGAATATTCTCTTGATCAAATAATAGAAAGAAATCAAATTGATTTTGTCCCTTTTTTTTAGTTGTTGTTGTTGTAGACCAATGTTTTCGTTTGTTTGTTTTTAGTTTTTATTGGAAAAGTGTGTTTTGCAACTTAATTAAATTTTCTTTTTATTTATCTAATAGTTATTTTTAATTTATGTGTTTTTTCTTTTTATTTTGTGTCTTTAGCTATAATTTGTTTGTTTTTGTTTTAATTTAAATTGCATTTATTTATTTATTAATTTTTGTTTTTCGTTTTTTTTTTTTGTATTTTTATTATTATTTTATTTGTTGTTGTTGTTCAGAAAGGCATGCTAAAATAAAGCCCCTCATCAGGGGCCACTCGCAAACTCTATAAAAACCTGGGTGGTCCGGAATTATATGACCCATTTGGTGGCGGATGCAGGGCAGGCGAATGTTGTCCTTGCTGGCGCAGCATATCAAACGGTGAGTTGGAACGTTGCATGAAATGATGATAATTGCTCTGTGGCAATTGATGCTAAAAAAAAAGAAAAGCAAAAAACATTTATTACAAATTAAATAAGAGAGATTTTCGTAAGCTTATTTACCTGAAGACTACGCAAAGTCATGGCACTGGCAGCTGCTCCAATTATATGTGGACTCGGTCCATCGCCCAAATCCAATTGCAGACTTTCGGGCATATCATTGGAGTTGCCTGGATTGGCGCCATTGTTGCCATTGCCATTGCCGCCAGGATTGACAACGTTGAGGCCATTGTTGCCGCCGCCGCCGACATTGTTATGACTATTGGCCAAATGGAGTTGGCCCAGAGAGGCTGTGGCCATGGCCACGTCGGGCATCATGTCCGATAAGTGGCCATTGCCTCCATTGCCGCCTGGCTCCAAACCGCAGGCACCACTGCCATTATTGAGACCATTGCCGCCACCCTCGGCGCCCATGTTGAGGCCCAGGGCGCTGCCATGGGGAAAACGAAGATCACCTTCGGTAATTAGCGCTGGGAGATCATTACGATGATGCACTGAGGCCGAAAGCCTCGCATAATTGGTTTGGAGGCCAGTGTTTGAGCTGGCGCCCAATAGGCTGGCCACGCCCAGTAAGCTGGCCGGATGCTGACGCGGGAAAGTTAAATTGCGGCTATAACAGGGCTGAACACCGTCCACACCACAAGTGGAAGACGCTGCCGACGAGCCCATGGGCGAGGTGGACAAAAACGATGAGGTGGCCGTTGTATTTGCCGTATTATGCCTCAGAATTGAACCAGTGGCCGCTGGCGAGGGCGGTGGACTCTGGTCATCGTCTTCCAGCAGGCAATCCTCCGTCTGCGTTGTCGAATTCAGGCCCACATTATCCTCATGGCCCGAAACAATGGCTGGCAAATTGCCGGAGCCATTGCTATTATTACTATTGCCACCGGGATTGCTGCCACCGCCAATGTTGTTGCCACCGCTTACGCTGCCCGTTAGCGAAGATTCCAGTAAATCGGATACCTCATCGGGCAAATTGAACTCCCTGACGACACGCAAACGTATTTGCCTATCGATTTCATGCTTGGACGACAAGGGCAGCAACAAGGCCCTCTGACACATGGGCGATTGGCGTAATTTATGCTCCCGCTTGCGCATGGCAGCCAAAGTTTGACTATCTGGCGGTGGAATAGCTGCCGCAGCCGCCTGCAAATCATCGCCCAGGCCACAGCTGCTCCCCGAGCCCAGGCCCAGGCCCAAGCCGCTGTTCGCAGTGCTATTTAGACGTGAGACCATATACAAAGTATCGGGAATGTCGGGCAAGTGCCTGGAACGACGCATGCGCATCAACTCCAATTGCTGGTGCGATGAGGCCATGCGATCTTCTAACAGGGCCTTGATCTCCTCAAAGTACGGCATGAAGAGGCGTGGCCGCACAAACAGCCCCTGATTCTTGCCCCCACGTATCCAGGCGTTCACACGCAAATTCTCACGCTCATCGCCAATCATATGCGAGGGCGGCGTACTAACCAAGCCCCGGCGTATGGCCTGGCCCAGCACTTCGCTATGCGGCGGCAGGACATGATCCATGCGGACCAGCGGCAACAGCTCCGATAATATTTCCCTTAGCTCCACATCACTGAGATCACGCTTTTTCACACCCTTCCGCGCCACCGAATGGGCCGTATGCGATAATAGATTTGGCTCACGATCCTCCATGCGCCGCACCAACTCCTGTTCACCCCATTTGAGCACAGCCTGCAGAACTTCCAGCTCCGAGCTCTGCAGGAAATTGCTTTGCAGCACATGCACCAACTGCGATTTATCCAATTGATGGAGCACCGGCGAGGCGCTCACCGCCGCAAACTCTTCGCGCAAATACTGACAGGCCTGGCGGAATACCCACGCCGAGCCGTGCGGCTGACAGCCCCATTTTAGCACTGTGGGCAGCGTGTCCAGCGACAGCCATTCCAATATTAAATCCTCACAGCCCTGCGCCAAGATGTCCAGCTCGAGAAAGCGTCCTATCTGATACAATTCCATGGCCTCCTCCAGTGGCGTCGGCCTGGCCCTGCCCGTATTCGTCAGGGCATGCACCTCGCCCAGCGAACCGGCTGAACTGCCAGAGCCAGCTCCACGCAAGATCAGCGTCAAGTCCACCGTATCCAAATAGATGGCATGCAGTAGGACGCGTGCATATCTTTTCGGTATCACCGTCTCATCCAAGACAATTCGTGTGGGCACATGCAGCGAACGCTCCACATACTCATCGATATTTCTCGTCCGTCGTGCTATTAAATTACGAAAAAACGGTGATCTGGCACTCAATATGGCCTTATGGCAAGGCAACTCGAGTTTGGGACGAAAACCATATTCCGAACTGGCTGAATCCGAGCGTAAATAATCATTGGTCGATTCAGCTGTAAATACTAATGCAGCATCTGCATAATCACCCGTTTCCAATAAATAACGCAAATCGTGATCCAATGGATTTGGCATACCAAAATCATCACCCAATTGCCTTAATAAATTTACATCAATTGTCGGATCGTGTGGACATAAATCACCCGTATATAAATAACGTAACAATGATGCAAACAATTGTACATCTATCGGCGAGGTGGGCAATTCTAGGCAAATGCGTGCACCAAAACCAGGACAACCGGCCAATAGATCTCGAAAATATGTACAACGTGATGATAATATGGAACGATGTACCGGAAATATGGAGCCACGAAATACCAAATCACAATCTGTACACATATTCATATCATAAAGACCGGCTAAATCCTGTTTATATGTGGTGGCCGGTGGACGGGCCAATTCAGCTTGAACCTGAAAGCAGAAAGAAAGAAAGAAGAAGAAATTAATAAATAGAATTTTATTAGAAAAGATTGAACTTCAATTAAACCAATAATAAACAATTTTCATAAAGAAAAACCTAGAAATTAAGAACAAAATTAAAAAGTATAATCCCCAGACCCAAGATCCAACTTTCTAAAGGATTTCGGTTAACTGATTTTAAGTCTAAAGCCAGAATCGCTCGATTACTTCTAGATTTTCGAGTAATCCCAACCTAAAAAGGCAAAAAAAAAAAAAACAATACTCTTTTTAGCTATATAAATGTTTCCCCAAAACTTTCATAACGGCATTTAAAAGTATTTAATTGAACCTTCAAAACCTTATTTGAATAAAAGATATCAAACTTAAAAAATCAAAAATTCGTCTAATATTATATTCAAAAGATCTATTATAAAAATATATTTAAAATTGTATAAATCAGACAAGAATAAATATTCAATCCATAATAATACAAATGATTTATATTAGAACTGTTCAATTCTTTATAATTTATATGGAATGTTTTCTTTAGAATCTAGTCTCTGATCAATTTAAATTCAGGTAGTAACCTTAATTCTATATTTAAATATAACAATGAATTTTTATACTTTTACTTAAATAGAATTTGGATTTGGATTTTATTCAACTTACAGATAAATCTCTGAGTGCAGCCAATGCTTCATATTCCTCGCATAGTGCTGCCAATTCTAGGGGCGTCCAATCGGACACAAAGTCACGCAATATACGCGCATGATCACAGGCCTTTGATGAACGTCGCCGTCTTATAAATTTACGTTTGAGTGTGGCAAAGCCGGTGACGCGTTTCCGTCTCTGTTCCCGATGATAATGTGTACCGCTAAAGACGACACCGCCGCCGGGTCCGGCTGTCGTTGTTCCACTTCCACCTGGTCCGCCGCCGCTCCCAGTGGCGCCAGCTGTCGTCATTCCCGTTGCGCTCAATGGCAATAAACCGGCCACATTGCCATTTATATTGCCACTGGCGTTTGAGCCGGAGCTGCCATTTGTTGAGCTCATTGGATAGCCGCCACTTGAAGTGTTTGCACCCATTTTTGTTGTTTGTGTTTATGTTTGTTGTTGTTGTTATTTAATTTATTTTTATTTTTTTTTGAATACCTTTTGGCCAAAGGAAGTGTTTGTTTTTCGTTTTTTTGATTGTGGAGGAGAGACGACGACTCAGACTCAATCTCAGTGATGACTCAATGAGTTTGCCATTTTTGTTTTATTTATTATATATCCAATTTTAACCTTCTATGAGATTCATGGTTCTGATTGGGCTAGAAAAGAAAATGAAAGAAAGAAAAATAGACAAACTTTGATTAAAATTAATTTCCAACCAACCCAACAAGAAAAGAAATTGAAACTATGCAAATTCAATAAGTTGCCAAAATGTTTGTTTGCGTCTCTGGAATGCAATTCGGAAAAAGTTGAAAGGACACACACACACACATACAAAAAAACAACCTTGACCCACATTTTAGCCAGCATTTGATGCAGCAAAATGAAAACGAAAATGATAATAACTGTAATTGATGCATTTTTTTTTGTTGTTGTTCAAATATAACACACACACACACATTATATAAGGATATGAGAGCAAAGCGAAATAAGAAGAAGAATCTCTCTCTTTGCCAGCTGTCACAGTGCATTTAACGGATCTTGTTGCGTTTCATTTCCAAGCGTACCAAATTAAGGAACATTCTTATATGAGTTTCAGTTCCACTTCCAAGTGTTTTTCAAATAGATAAGCATTTGATCTACTTAGATTAAAACAACAACAACAAAAAAAGTAAACAATTGGAATAAATAACAAACTTTCTTTTACTTGCTGACGTTCCGAGCAAAACCAAACCAAATAAAAACGTACACACCCACTCCAAAAATTTATTTGCAGCTTTCTGCTTATAATTTATTTTTTTTTCGGTTCCTTTTCTTTTTTAAGAAAATTGCACTTTGCATATATATGTATATATATTTTTTTTATTATTTACACTGCATATGTTTGTGTGTGTTTCTTTTTCTTGCCCCCGCCCCAGACGCGCCCACGGTTTCTGGGTTTTTTTTTCCACTAATTTATTTTAAACAGGCAGACACATTTCAAAATTAAACGATATATTTTAATATACATTTGGTTATTCTTATTTGTTTTTTTTTTTTTGTGAACAAACAAATTAATTATGGAAAAAACGCTTTCGGATTGCGTAAAAATGTGCTGCTTCTGCTGCTCTCTCTTTCTCCCTTAAAGCGATTTTCTTTTAATGTTTACTCACTCACAGAACTTGGTTTCTTTTTTTTTTGGTTTAAGACTTTGGTCGAATTAAAAATCCATTGATATTGATTGTTGTTTTTGTCAAACAGATTTTGAATTTGTTTTTCTTGTTTTTTGTTTTTTTTTCTCTTGATGTATACATCGATGTTTTAGTTGAGATTTACACACATATAAACGCACAATACGCATACGCGCGCACTTGCTTGCACACACACTCACACACACCAGCACAGATGGGAAAAAAAAAACTCTCGCTTAACTCACCGATTTTTCTTTTGCTATTAAACATTAAAATGAATGAAGCTTTGAAAACATTGCTGCTTTAAGCATTTCTTCAAGATTTATTACATTTTTCTTTAATTTTTACATTGTTTTGCTTTTAAATTTGTTTACTTAAAACACACTTTTATTGAATTTTCTTGCAGAAAAAAAAAATCTCCACATCGATGTTTGGCACCATCGATAATGTTTTAGAATCGAATGCTGATGACGTGGTGCTGCCACATAATCTTAATATCGAAAAGGCTTTTTCCGTTAGTGCTGCCATACCATCGAGTGTTTTGTGGCTAACGCGTTTTTGGTATTTGGCCATTTTTGTTATTTTTTTTTAGTGATAGTTATTATTGTAGAGTTACTACTGGGAAGGTCGGATGAGGGATTTTAAAAAAGTAGTAGTAATATTTAATAATAAAGACATACTTGAAGGAAAAGCCATTGCAGCTGTGCGATAAAATTGTAAGTAACAAATAACAACAATAATAATTGAAAAGTGTGTCGTGTTTAATTGAAAAACAAAAATTTTGCTGTTTACGCCTAAAAATTTTTCACTTGCGTCGGAAGTTTTTTTCTTTTGGTTTTTTTTTTGTGTTTTACGATGCTGACTCTCTCGTCAACTTGCTTGCTCTTTCGCTCTGTGTATATGTGAGAGTTTGTCTATGTGTGTTGTGTGTGTGTGTATGTTACAGACTGGTGGCTGGTTTCCACAAAAAAAAAAAATAATGAAAGCAAATAACACTTCAATTTGTTGCACACATTTCCAGGTTCCCCCACTTGTTTTTTTTGCTTTTTTGCTACCTTCTCCATTTACTACTACTACAATTTTTTCCCCCTAGGCTTTTGTGTGTTGTTCTGGCCAAAGCATAATTTGTATGCAATTACAATACAACATCTCGCTTGGCTCTCTCTCTGTCTTTCTCTCTGTTTCTCTGTTGTAACACAAACGTGTATACAAGTTTATAATTTCACAATTTGTGTATCTCAATTGGCTTTGGTGGTTTTTGTTTTATTTCTTTTTTTTCTTTTTCTTTTTGGAGATCTGCTTGATTATTGCAGCATTACAACAATAACAATAACAAATTGAAAAGGAAGTTACTAAAACTTGTTGTTGTTGCTGTTGCTGCTGCTCATTTCTCTATGTGTTTTTGCTCTCTCTTTCGCTCTCTCTGTGTGTTTTTGAGGCGCATAAAAATGGGGGATTCGGATTCTGATTCTGCGTAATGCAGTTTTGCTAGATTTTTGAAGCCCCCGTATGGTTACATTTAAATGTTATATATTTGAGTGCATTTATATTACTTGTAATTTTATATAGCCGGAAAAACTCAATTAAAGTTTAAGTTGAGCTTTATTCAAGAGCTGCTGCCTGCTGATGCTGATTCTGATGTGATGGTGGCTCCCCCACTAAGAGGGAGTGGGACAGAGAGAGAGTACAATTAAGAGTATTTTAGGATGAAGCTGAAAAAGCAACAATAACAACAGCAACCACACTGAAAGTCTAGCAGTAAAAAAAAAAAAACTCCCACACCCACCCACATAACAGAACCTGAACCTGCTGCTTACTGCTGTTTGCTGCTGCTGTGTGCGCTCTCTCTCAGGCTGCATCTTTTTTTTGGCTCTCTTTCTTACGCTCTGTCTCTCTTTGATTTTTTTCAACTCGTTGTTTGCCGTTGTTTCTTTCATCATCCTTGGCTGGACTGCCAGGCAAAAAGGTTTGATTTTTTTTTTTTTTAAACAAAAGAAAGAAAATTGCAAAAAAAAAAAGAAATACAATTGTGTGCGTGTGTGAAAAAGTTAAAAGTTATTAATTTATTGTTAAACAAAGAAATATGAATTTTTCCTAGCGCCCGGCAACTTGGAGAGTTTGCGCTGCGCTGCTTTGATTTGCTCTGCTCTGTTCAGCTCTGCTCTGCTGCCGTGGATGTATCTAGGAATCCTTAAAAAAAAAATAACGAAAAAAAAAACCAACTATATAAAAATTTTCCTTTTCTTTATGCTTTTCCCTTTGTTTTTACTTCAGGTGCATCACATCAAAATATGCGTCAATTTAATATTTCGGTTATCGGCCTGTCCGGTACCGAAAAGGACCGCGGCCAGGTTGGCGTTGGCAAATCCTGTCTATGCAACAGATTCATGCGTCCAATGGCCGACGATTACTTTATTGATCACATATCAGTGCTGAGCCAATCCGATTTCAGTGGACGCATTGTGAACAACGATCATTTCCTATATTGGGGCGATGTGAGAAAGACAACAGACGAGGGAGTGGAATATAATTTCAATATTATTGAACAGACCGAGTTTATGGACGATTCCACATTTCAGGCCTTTAAGGTGGGCAAAATGGATCCGTATTTGAAACGTTGCACGGCGACAAAAGTATTTTCCGCAGAGAAATTAATGTACATTTGTAAAAATCAATTGGGCATTGAGAAGGAATACGAACAGAAAGTAATGCCCGATGGACGCATGAGCATTGATGGCTTCGTTGTGGTCTTTGATGTGAGTCCAGTGCCAAATCGCAGTGTCGAGAAGCAGGTGGAGTTTGTGCAGAATGTCATTGCGACTATAATCAAGAATAAGAAGCCATTAGTTTTGGTCACCACCAAAAACGATGATGCCCACGAATTGTATGTGAGAGAGGCGGAGAAAATCAGTCAGCGCAAGGATTATAAAAGTACAGTGCAATTGATTGAAACCTCGGCGCACGAGTCCATTAACATTGATTTGGCCTTTCTGATGCTGGCCCAAATGATTGACAAGGTGAAGAATCGTGTTAAAATTATATCATATCAGGAATCGGCCAAATCTCGTAAGGAATTGCTCGATACACGCTCAGAGGCTGTCACACGGCTAATACGCACACAAATCACCGATTATCATATATTATGGCTGCAGGGCTCCAAGATGCTCTCGCAGTACCGTGAATGGAATGAGTTTTTGAACATCTTTGGCCATGAGGCGGGACAGAAGCTGTTTCGTCGCCATATGAAGAAATTGAGAGACGATCATTTGAACAAGAAATTGCATCAGTATTTGGATAAATTTGCTTTGGCCTTGGAGTATCTGCTGCCAGATATAAATGCCTTGAATATTAGTGAGGATGATGCCTGGGAATGTGCTAGAAATTATTTACAAAATCATATAGAATTCGAGCAATACTTTTTCGAGTGTCCTCAGGCCTCCTGGACCGAATTGGTGGACATGGACGAGGCAGATGATGAAGCACGCATACCATTCGATGTCCTGGAGACTTCAGAGGCCGAAACTGTTTTTCGCAACTATTTGAATTCAGTGCAACAGGATAAAAAGAAAATTGGGTAAGTTAAATTGAATAATAATTGTGATAATAATAATTGAATATTAATTTGTATGGCCTTTTTTTTATAGTTGGAAACAACAATTTAAATTATTGCTGGAAGAATCCGGTTTTGTCACCCCGGGCAAACAATTATCGGAGGTGAGAGTCTTATTTATGGGCCGGGAATGTTTTGAGGCTTTGTCGGAGCATGATTGCCAGCAAATTTATGATATACACCAGGATGAGATCATTGAGAAGAGTAAACAAAATTTTGTCGAACTTTTATTGGAGCATGCTCAATATTTTTTACAATTTAAAAATGTGGATATTATCACCCAAGAAGATGTTAGACAAATAACCGAAGTAATACAAGAGGATTCCAGGTAAATGCGAAACTAATTTAATTTGATTTATTGTACCTAATTTATAAATTTTGATTTTAGATACAAAATGTTGGATCGTTTGGATCAGGAGCGTCGCGTTATGTTGGTGCAACATTTGCGCTTTATCCATAGCCCAATACGTGAACATTGTCCATTCTTTCACAATTGTGTGGATAATTTAATTGAGGAAGTTTTATCGGATAAATCATCGAGTAATCATAAAACATTAAATAGCTGGAAATCAACGGGTGGAAATGGCTCAGATCGTACACTCAATTTGCTCATTGTTGGCTCAGAACATTTGGCCAGTGATTTGCTCAATGATATACGCATTTGTACTGGCTCCAAGGGCGAGTATATTTACGAGAATCAAACTTATTATCTCAATTATCGCATTGCCAATGGCGATATGGAAGCCTTCAAGGCCATTGATGTTTATTCAAGTGGTAATTATATATATATATATAAATTCTTATTCAATCTGAATCAATCAATGTTTATGTTTTCTTTTGCTTTCTAGGTTTAATTTGTGTCTACTCGAATCAGCAGTCATTTGAAACGCTCAAAGATAATTTAGAACGCACTCTGCTTTGCAATTTAGAGCTCGAAGATAAATTTGAAAATTTACCAATTGTTTTGGTCTATCAGCCGCAAGATTTAAAAGAGAATGAAGTCGAATATTTACGCAGCGAAGGCATGCGATTATCTGAAATGTTACACTGCGATTTTATTGATCATACACAGAATCATCAGAAATATGTCTATGATATATTAAATATTGTAATACTCTCATTGAGGCTATCCGAAATGAAAACCTATGAACCGTATCCAACAAATCATACTGATTTACGTATTTTATTGTGTATATTTTGTGGTGATCAATATGATATTGAAAACATTGTCCAGCCATTGATTGCCGAGTCGACAATGTGTAAAGTGAATGAGCATAGCATTATAATTGATGTATTTATTGGTGATGCCAAAAGGCGTGTAGAATTTATATTATCCTCTTATCATGGCACCCAGCAATATCGAGATGAGCTTATCCATGGCTATATTTATTTTTATTCGGCCAAACGTCGCTCATCTTTGGCAAATCTCAAGTAATATTAACTCCATCAATTTGAATTTGGTTGATTATTAATTTCTTATTTGTTATTTTTTAGCATTTTGGCTGCACAAAACTCCAACATTCCTTTGCAAATAATCGCTGTGACCGAAAATGGTGGCGTCAATGCATTTTTCAATAGCGAAATTTGCCAATTTTTAATTACCGAAGGCAATTCCCTAGCCGATCGTTATAAAGGCAGTTTCATGACATTCTCAGCCGATCAATATGTTAAATGTAAGTCACTTAATTTTTATAATTTATTCTTATTAGTAATTTAATAATAATTTGAATTCTTATTGCAGTTGCTTTTTATAATCCCTTTTTGAAAAATGCCTGGGACAATAAATACGAGGTGGAAAATTTACATGTGGAGGAGTCAATTACTTTAGATTCTGGTGAGGGCACATTGGAGAATTCAGTAAATCAATTGCCACGGCCACCGCCAAGACATGAAAGCTATATGCTATCAAATACATTGGGCACTGACGGTTCGGGTAGTGAAAATTATGAAATGCTTCCTACTAGATCTTTAAATTCATTAAATGGTAAATATAATCTACATTTCTTCTCGAAAAGGGAGGAATTTGCTTTCCCAATTCAGTTGATTGATTTTTATAGACAAATGTTTCAAAATCTTTGAACTTTGAAGCATATTTTGAATAATTTTTGTTTCATTTGAACTTCATATTTTTGATCCATAGTAAAATTCATTAAAAATTAATAATTAAAAAGAAATATGTTGGTTCATTTCATTTTCATTTAGGGTCCAAAAGAGCTTCAAATATTTTAATTCACATTCATACAGTAAAGACACAAAATAAGAAAATACAATTATTTTCATTGCTTAAAAATTTCTAACTTTTTTAATTTATTTTACCGAAATGAAAATAAATTTTTTTTTATATTTTTCTTTTTTTGCAGAAGAAAGAGATATATCATTAGATGAAATCTATGATGATAGCAATGAGAAACCAAAACACCTGCATCAAAGTAAGTTTATATTGTCTTATTAATTATTAAAAAAAAACAAATTAGAAACCTTAGCAGTCTCCAAAAATTCTCCCAACTAGCCAAGACAAAAAGACTCTTTTTTTTTTTATTTAATTTAAACCGAAAAAGATTGAAAAAACAAATAAAAACCCATCCATAAAATACATAAAACATATATCTACTATATATTCTTCCAAACATTTTTTCGCATTGAGCAAATTTCATTTCTCTCTCCATTTTTGTTTGAAATTCTTCTTCTCTTCTTTTCTTAAATCTTTTCTCTACATTATAAAAATATATATATTTATATATAATTATATACATATAATCCATTTAATCCATATTAAACATATAATCTAATATTTATACATATTATATTCATAAATATTGTATATTTAATTAATGATTAACCATAACAATTTATATCAATTTATCTCTGTGTGTATTTGTTGTTGTCATTGTCTATTGCAAAAAAAAAAAATAATAATACCATAAAAAATACAAAAAAAAAAACATAAAAAAAAGGATTCCAGATATTCCCTCCTCCAACAACTCCTCCAGAGCCAGCCCCTCCAGATCATCAGCTCATTACATGCACATATAAGAGTCAATTCGTTTCGGCTTCAGAATCAAGTTTGGAAGAAATAACATGTAATCTATCTATATTTGATTATTTTTCCTATAAAAGAAAACTTCATTGTAAATCATCAGGCATTTTTTTGTTTTCATTCCAATTTTTGTTGGATTTTCTAATTATTATTTTGCTCAAATTTATGTTGTAAATTTATAATATTGAATGGCTTGAATTATATAATTTAAGAGCTTGTTTTTAATTTTTTGTGAAAGACTCTAATTTCGAATAAAGAATTGAAAGGGGTTTTAGTCATTGTTTGAAGCCTTTTTAGCTCTGAGTTTGAGTTTAAATGGTTTGGGACTTTATTTACCTTCAAATAATATCATTAATTAATTTTTATCTTCAAATCCGAACTAGGCTTAAATTTTGAGACCTTTTTAGCTGACTGTTTGTGATTACTTGAATCTTGGACTTAATCTACTTTAAAATCTTCAAGATCTTCCAGAAAAGAAGTTAAATCTTTTGGATTTACTTAAAAATATTCAAGATCTCTCAGAAAAGAAGTTGAATCTTTTGGATTTACTTAAAAATATTCAAGATCTTCCAGAAAAGAAGTTATTGTTTTTGGAATTACTTAAAAATATTTAAGATCTTCCAGAGAAGAAGTTGAATCTTTTGGATTTACTTAAAAATATTCAAGATCTCTCAGGAAAGAGATTAATTTCTCTGGTTTCAGCTATTCCTAATTTATCAGCTGTTTAATTAAGGTTTAATAAAATTTAAAAGAAACTCAAATATTTAAAAATAATTCGAAAAGAGTTTTAATTTTGTTTTTTTTTTTGTTTTTTGCATTTAAAATTGTACATAAATTTTTTGATTTGATTTTTCGGCTTTTTCTATTTTATTTCAATTTGTTGTTTTGTCAGTTTTTTCTTCATATACAACAAAATTTCCCTCTCTAGTGAGGTTTTTTTTCTGAAAAACAATTTCCAAATCAATTTTTGTACATAGAAATGAAAATAAATAAAATTTATTTACAAGTTTCCATATATTTTGTTGTTTTTTCGTATATTTACTTTTTATTCCCCAAAAATTCTTTAAAAAAAAAATCAATAAAAAATGCTTTACCAATTAGCGGATGTAAGCGGTTCCAAGGATTCTTTGGCCACCCATGATGCAGGTTAAAATAAAAAACAAATATACACACAAAATTTAAACAATTTAAATTAGCTTTGATTTTTTAGATAAATTTAACATTTTATCAATTGATTTATTTACAGAATGGTTAGAGGATAAAAGCGATGGCCGTCGTAATATGAATAAAAACTCAATTTGGAATAATTTTAGCGGCTCAACACATGCCTATACCACAGGCCGTAGACATATTGACTCAAATTTGAATAAAATTCGTCCAAAGGGTCCGAGCCAAACATTAAAAGTGAGTCAAAATTTCTAGTTTTGATTAATTTGTATTTAACAATTGTTTTTTTTTAGCAACCCGGAAAATTAAATATGAAAAACTTTCAATTAGTTAGCGATGCGGTGGCCAAAATGAATTTTAGTAGCGGCAGCATGGGTGAATCATATTCAGCTTCCTGTGATCCCAATGATAAAGATGTTAAACGTTATGATCATGCCCAATTAGATGGCGAAGATGAGGATTCTGAGGAATTGGCTGAATATGAGCAAATCTATGAAAATGAAGGTAATTTAATCCAGGAAATATTTACTCAAACTATGTTGATTTTCATAAGTTTTCTCTAGTGAATTAAACTTTTTAATTAGCTTTTTATCAGCTTCTTTTCCTTAAATTTAAAGACTTTAATTGTAAGCAGTGTTGAATTAAATTTGAAGGATTTTTCAAGCTGAAATTAACACTTTTTAAAGTGCTTTTTATTAGCTTATTTTTCATGTTTCTAAAGATTTCAATTGAAGGGTTTTTTTTAGGTTCAAGTTCAATCAGCTTAAATCACTTTTTAAATTGCTTTCAATTTGACTTTTTAAGTCCTTTTTAAATTGAATTTATTTGATATAAATTTCAACTCATTTGATCTTATAATTTTTCGTAGACTGCACCGAGTCAGATAGCTGTGCCAGTTCCACAGAACGACGGGTCAGACAACAGAATGCCTATTATAAGGCCAATAAAAAAGCGGCAGCCACTAAAAAGAATAAGAAAAAGAAGGTGGCCATTCCAGTTCAAACGCCCAGGGTGCCATTTGGTGCCTATGTGAGTCCACCAGAAATTCCCCTACATTATCAGCGCACAATGAATGCAGCAGGTGAGAAAAGTATGTGTCGTCTTTAATTACAATTTTATTATTTTTATTCAGTTAATTAAATGTGTGTTTTATTATTTTTTTTTTGTATTTGCAAATTGTTATTTTAATATAAACTAATTAAATTTTATAGAGAAAAACGAAGCGGGCATTTCAGATTTTTTGAAAAGTGACAAATCGCCTGAGGTAATACAAAGTTTAAATAAATCCCATAAATTAATTATAATAATTCAAAATTCTCTGTTCATTTATTTAGTATTCTTTGGTGCCAGAATTAACGGCTGCTGGTATTTTTGGTGCCGAAACTTTGCCCGAATTCAATATGAATGCCAAATGCTTGAAAGACTTTGAAAAGTTGGAGAAACGACGCCTAAAAGAGGAGGCCGCACGTCTGCGCAAATTGCAGGAGAAGGAAAAGGAGCAGGAAAAGAAATTGAAACGCAAATTAAAGCAACAGAATGCCAAAGGTCTCACCGAGACCACAGAGGCACAATTTGGCAAGCTAATGATCTCATCCGATAAGGATGAAATACCCATATTCTTGATTAAGTGTGTGGAGTTTATTGAAAAGGAAGGACTCGATTCCGAGGGCATTTACCGCGTGCCTGGTAGTAGAGCTCATGTAGACATGCTATTTCAACGTTTTGAAGAAGGTAAATTAATGAAACCACAAAGAAATAAATAAAATTAAGCTTAATTCAATTTATTTTGATAGATGTTAATACCATAATTGATGTCCTGGATATACCAGTAAATGCTGTGGCCACAGCTCTCAAAGATTTCTTTTCCAAGCGTTTGCCAGCTTTATTTAGCAAGGATATTATCAAGGAACTAGAAGAAATTGCAGGTAACTTGGAAGGGGGGGGAGAAAAAAAGAGTTAAAGGTTTTAATTGATTATGTTTTTCAAGGTTCCCGTGGTGTGGGCTCTTCCAAATTGAATGTGGAGGTCAAAACTGATCGCAGCTGCCGTTTAATTGCTTTAAAATCATTGCTACAAAAGCTACCGCCAATTAATTTTGCCATACTCAAATATATATTCCAGCATTTTGTGCAGTAAGTTTTAAGCTATTTTTCAAATGAATTTTCATTTGTAATCTCTCTGTTTTTATTTTAGTGTCTCTGATAATTCCAAATTGAATAGCATGGATAGCAAGAATCTAGCCATTTGTTGGTGGCCCACTCTAATACCAATTGATTTTACCGATATGGGCCATTTTGAGCAATTGCGTCCCTATCTGGAGGATATTGTACAAACCATGATTGATCAATTTCCCTATTTATTCTGTGGCAAAGATGCTTTTGTTATGGTTTAAATTCATTCATTTTAATCTGTATCTGTGTGAGTGCGTCTATCTGTGTGTGCGTGTGTGTGTGTGTGAACTTGAATGTGAAATTTAGATAAAACAAAGTTTAGCTCTGCTCTGGAAGGGAATTAACTACATTTATAACCCATCGATCGTTTTAAAGATCAAGCAAAAAAAAAAACATTTATTATTATTATTATGCTTCAGAATAAAACTATTATAATAATAAACCTATTAAATATACAATAAATTAAAAAATTATATATATAATAATAATAATAATGACCGACAAAAGTATGAAAGCCATTTAAGCAATTATAAATTTAAAATAAAAAAAACAAACAGAATATAAGAATCTATATATAAATATATTGATGTATATGTAAAACTGTATTTGTATTTGTGTATGTGTACATGTGTGTGTGTTTGCCTGTGTGCGTGCAAGTGAAACTAAAAAAAAAAAAACAATGTATTTTGAAACAAATTTTAGATAATTAGAATATATATATATAAATATATGTATATTTATTTTTTTATATGTGTATAAAAACAAAGGCAATTTAAAAATATATATATAAACAAATACATGCATACATGAATGTTTATATATATATTTTTGCATTTGCTAAAATATATTAAAATTAATTAAAGGCTTTGTTGTGTTTTCAGTGATATATGTAAAAGCATAAAACAGTTGTATGGATTATTGTTGTTGTTGCTAAACAAAAAAAAAAGAAATTATACAATAGAGCAAACAACAATAAGCAAAAACAACAACAACAGCAGCAACAAAAGAAAAAACAAAAATTATCAAAAAAATAAAAAAAAAAAGAATTTAATAAATTATTGTGTATTTGTATGTTATATTAAATGTTAAACAAAGAAAATTTACCAATTTACACACACTCGAAAATAAAAATCAAAAACAAAACAAAAAAAAAGGAAATTTAAAATAAATTAAAAAAAAAAAAATGAGGCAAATTAAAATTTAAAAAAAATAAATGTGCTTATAAGCGTGTGTCACAGTATGCGTGTGAGTGTGTGTGAGCTTCAATTATTTTTTATGTGTATTTTTGTGTATGTGTAAGCC
>JAWNPY010000190.1:5187-22460 GCA_035078625.1 Scaptodrosophila scaptomyzoidea
GAGGGGGGGAGGGGGGGGGGGGGGGGGGGGGGGGGGGGGGGGGGGTGGTGGGGGGGTGTGGGGTGTGGGGTGGGGGGGGGGGGGGGGGTTGTTTTTTTTTTTGTTCTTCTTTTTTTTGTGGGATTGGAGTGATATAATCAATATTTCCTGAGGGCTTTGCGGCAACGCCAACAGAGACGCAATCAATTTAGGGAATAATTCTGTCGTCAGTTAAAGGAAGAGAAGAGGCAGCAAGGCAAAATTTGCCATAGACAAAGTTTGCAATTTTCGTACCTCAATTGGGTTTTTTTTTGGAAACGAAGAGGCGATGCTTTGAGTGAAAAAAAAACACAGAATGCCAAAGCTAAGTCGTTGTCCTGGAAAAAAACAAAAAGTAAGTCGAAATGACTGGCTGGCTGACTGAGTTGGTACCCGACAATGTCTTTTGCCCCGTTTGCTCTCTGTGTGAGACTTTGGCTTCAAGGTTTTAATTACAACTTTCAACGCGTTCTCGCCTCGCCTTGAGACAGTTTTCAGCGTCAACGCGCTCGCACCGCCCCAGAAATCAATGAAAATCAACTATACGCAGGACGACTGACTTTTCCTTCGCCTTCGGGGCCACTCATCCTTTTCTAGGTGCCCTGTGGAAAATCGAGTGTAAACTTTATCTGTTGGGGGAACAGCAGCGGCAGCAAGTGCAGATTTGCGGAAAGCAAGTCTGAAGTGCATCGTCTTCAAGTGCGCCAGGATTTTGGCTTTTTATGTTAGTTTTAAGTTCCATTTTTTTTTCGTTTTTTTTTTTTTCACTCTGTCCCTGGTTCAGTGCCTCTAAAGTCGCATCGCCTGCTGTTTCTGCAACGGCATTTAAAAACTTTATCTTGCCTGGGATGGCAATGGCGGCGTTGAGGCTTTATAGCTTTGTGGAATTTCCCTTAGCTTTGCTTTTGGTAAAAATAATTTTATTACTTCTTTCACATTGCCGCCCGTTCCTTCCTTCCTTTCTTCCTTCCATCTCTTCGTCCTGTGCTACTCCATAACTCTGCATGGCACTTTCATTCTTTGTACACTTCCATCTTCCGCTTTTTGTTTGCCTTGGTGGTTTTCTCTTCTTCTTCTTCTGCTTAACTTTGCCCTCTCAACTTTTCTTCTTCTTCTTCTTCGTTTTTTTTTTGCTTTCTCAAAGTTGTTATCATTTTTTGCACTCTCTGTCTTAAGATTTTTGTAATAATTAATAATTTGATTTGTCTAATCGATCGATTAGAAAAACCATAAAAGTTTACCAAAATCTTAAAATCTTTAAAGACTTTGATTTGTTTTCTTATTTACTTTCAAAGTAAATTGAATCTATTTAATGATTAACTGTAATTAATGATATGGTTAATTGTATTTGCCAAATAAAAATAAAAATACATTCAGATTTCCACCAAAAATGTCCAAGTATCAGCAAATAAAATCAAGGGGCCAAATGAAAGTGATTGAGTCATGGCAAAAATGAAAATGAAACATTAACGCGGCCAACGCAACAACAAGGTCAAAACCCTAAGAAGCAAACAAACAACAACAAAAACAAAGCGTGAAAAATCTATTATGACATTTGTGCGTTGACAAGTTGATGAAATTCATTAATGATTAGGCAAAGCCAAAGGCAAAAACAAACGCAAACCAAGCAACCAACAAGGAAATTAGTGGCGTGAAAGTCAACAAGGCAAAGGCGACGACAGTCATCAAAATGCCAACACGACAAAAATGAAATCAAATAAAAATAAAAGCCAAAAAAAAAAAAACACACAGACCATAAAGTTGACATATTTGATACGATTTGGTTGAAATAAGCATTTTACGCGGCATGCCAACTATTTAGTCATTTGCCCCAGAGGCCATTCCACACCCCCGGATCCCTGATCCTTGCTTTGTTCGCCTTGCCCAGCGCCCAACAAACGACTTTCAACTTTGGTGCACTTCAAAGGCTCTTTGATTTGTTGTTATTTCTGTTTCTGTTTTTTTTTTTGAAATGATGATGGCGGTGGAGTTGTCCTACGTATTTGTTTTGGTTTTGGCTTTGCCTCAAGTTTTTTTCACTCGGAAAATTGAATCCTTGCTCAATACAAACAAGAAAGGTTTTTGAGAAATTTATGTAGTTAATTTTTAAGACATTTATCTACTATTTAAAAACTGTAACTCAATTTTATTATTGATTGTTTTTTATTCTAAAAATTGTAAATAAATGTTAATACTTTTTAGGGACCATTTTTAAAGAGCCATGAATTTTGTGAGCCCCCTAGAAATAAAACAACATTTTTATTTATCGTCAATTTAGAGACAGGTTGCAAGTTGTTTTGATGAAAACAATAATTTTCGGTAGAGTTTTCTGAGTAGAATTTGAATACTTCGTAAGAATTTCCCTATCACCTTAGGATTTTTAAATATTTGCATTTTTTTTTGCTACTTTTAAAGCTCTGATAAATTTTTGTTGTGTGTCTCTCCAACTGCATCATTTAGTTCAAATCTTATTCCTACATTTAACAGTCCAAGAAATCAAATCCATGAATATATTGAAATTATTTTCGGTGCCTGATTTATTTCAAAGAATTTTTGATTTTTTAATGTAATAAAGAAATGAGTATTTTCAATATATTCAATTTAATCGACTCTGTGTTTTTCTTTCAGTGTATTTATTATTAGCTAAAAGTACCTACTAAAATCAGAACCCAAGAAGTAAACGAAAAAAAAAGGGGCAACAAAGTGATTTCTCCATAAGATTGAAAAATGCCCAACTTTTTGATCTTTTTAAAACTCTTTCATTCTCTTCAGTCGATTTTTTTTTTTTAGCCTTTGTCAGATACACACGGCCTACATACACACATACATACATACGTACATATAAGTGTATGTAAGAAGGGTTGCCGTCTTGGGCCTGGGCGAGGGTTTTAGTGAAAAGCGCTGAAAACTTAATCGGATTTGGTATACGCGCTTGTTCTCCAACCAATGCCAAGAGGAGTTGCGCCGAAAACAGAGTAAAACCGAGAAGAGAAAAGAAAAGTAAAGGAACATTTTAAAATTCAACCGGCATAAATCAAACACTCAGACGACTACAACAACAACAAAGTCTGTGATGGCGACGTCACCGGCAGGCAATTTTCGTGCGTTGCCTAAAAAAGGATAAACAGCAACAACCAAACCAGGATTCCAAGAAGAACCAGTCATATTCTAACCACCTTCATCCCCAACCTTGAAATCTTTTCAAAAAAAAAAAAGAAAATATATATATATACATATATATTTACGCCTCAAAAAACTTTTTCGAAACTCATATTTAAACTTTGCGTGTAGGTTTTTCTTAATGTTATTTTTCCTCATTCCAGCCCACATGTATGTGTGTGTGTGTGTGTGTGTGTGTGTGTGTACTTTTCTTGTTGATTTTAAAAATCTAATTTTGTCTTAAATTGATTTTGACTTGGGCATTTTTCTTAGTCAAAAAAAAAGGCAACAAAAAGAAATAAATTTCAAATAGTGCGGTTTGTTTTTACCAACGAAAATTGAAATTACAATTTATATATTTATTTTAAAGAGTGATAAAAAAAAAAAATAGAAGATGAAATCAAAGGAATACAAAATATTTTCAGCTGCATAATTAAAAGGACAAGAAGTACTTTTCTTTAACCATTAAATGATACAAAAAAAAAATGGTTTATGCCTTTAAGTATCAGCATCCTTCAGCTCTTCACGGCGGCGTTTGTATTCTGCCAAGGTGATACGTTTCTTTGGAACAATGGGCTCCTCGGCCACCGGCTTAGGTTTAGGATCTGGTTGAGCTATAGATAGAAATAGAATTAGTGATAAGGAATAACATAGCATTTATAACATACCAGGTGGGGGAAATTTAATATACTTCCTATAGCAGTCCAACGGTTCGATTGGAAACTTGGGTAGAGTTTTCTTGGGAAATTCAGAATTTACTGCTGGATCTTTGGGGTCCATGCGCATTTTATTTTGCCCGCTGTTAGCCATTTTTTAATCTATAAATAAAATGTAGATTCTATCGAAAAAAACAAAAAATTAAAAATTGGAATTTTGGGTGTGTTTCTTTATTTTGTTTATGGATTTTTCTGGTTTGCCGTTTTCACACTCGAATGCATTTTACATTCTGAACCAGCTTTGATTATACATATGAATCAGGGCATTCTATACTTAACCACACCAATGGAAACGCCAAGAAAGGTCAAGAGTCATTGTCAAATGTTGTGTGGGCTGATTTCTTGGATAAATGTGCCTTTGCACTTAATCAAATTAGTGGTTTCTGTGGTGGCAAATATAATATGTGTGTGTGTACGTGTGTGTGAGTATTGAAACATTTTCGGTTTGAACAAAAGGGTTTATAACATGGAATTGTTTAATTTTATAAATTGGTTTGACTTTCTTAAGATCTTCAAAATATTTGAGCCTTAAACAAATTTATTTTTATCTTTTTATGTGGTGGAAAAGGTAAAATGAGTTTGATTAACGAAGCGTATGAGTGATTATTATAATCTTGGGTCAGTTTGAAATATTTTGACGTAACTGTACCTAATTTATATATACCTAGTTATTTTTTTAAAATGGCATAAAGAATTGGTTGGTGCCAATAGGGGAATATGTTGAAGGCAAGAAGTAGCAACATTTTGTGCTTTGAATACCAAATAAATAAAATGAAAATGAAATGAATACTCCAACTGGGTTTGCCAATTTTACAGCCAACAAATAAACAAATCGAAACAGAACTGAAGAGAATAGAAGAGAACAGAACGTTTGTCCCAATGTGGCCACAAATGGTTGGGAAAAAGGTAATGGAAATGTGGGGAAAATAGGCGCCGGCAGTCAACCAACAACGTTCAATTTTTAGCAGCCACAATTTGAAATATTTCTCCTAGCATGTTTGACAGACAACTGAAGTTACACTCAGGTACCACGGAAATACAGACAATTACAAAACAGAGGTGGCCAGAGTTAGTCTACCCATCCACATTCACATTCACATCCATCCGTCCGGAGTGGCGTCTCCCAAATGGCATTCCTTTTGTTTATGTTGAAAGTGTGAAGCGAGAATGTGAAGGACAACAAATAAAACGTTCCATTGCCGGTCGTCGCTTTACGTTAGGTTAGGTTACGTTACGTGTGGTTTCCCATTGTCCTGACCACCAGAAAAGCACGTGCACAATCGAGTGTAATAATGAAGTACGTTTCGATGCCAGGCGGGCTGGCTGGCTGGCAGGACGAATGAATGTTACAACTACAATGGGACTAACGAACTGCGGGGACATTCTCGCCGCTCAGCTTATTTGATTTTCGAGTTAAAACAAAATTCTTCTAGGAATGCTCACGCCCATTCCCATTCTGCTTTAGTCACGTGGCACATGTTGGATATTTTGGTTATTTGTTGGTTGGTTTGCTCTTTGTTTTGTTTTCTGTATTTGTCTCTGTCCATTTGTTGGCTTATTTGCTTTATCATCCATGTGTGTGTGTGTGTGCTTTTGAGTCTATTGTGTAAAATTCCTAGCTTCCACTCCATTTGTACTATTCAAAAGAGATCCGATCCACAAATTTACTCACCTCGACCAGCATTTAGCATTTTTAGTTGTTTGGTTTTGTTTTTTTCTAAGTATTTCTCAACCTTTTTTAGTTTTCTACCATAAATCTCACTTATTACGTTATATTTGGAGGGATAATTATGGAAAAAAGAACTTGCATCGCAATGAAGCCCCAGACGCCATATTTTATTATCGCTTTAGAGATGAGTTAAGCCCTCGATAGAATAGAACTAAATATTTTTAGTTGTGAGTAACTCAACAAAGAATTTTGTGTCAAATTGTTTGTCAATTCAAATATTTGTTTTGTGAAAAGTTGTGCAAATTTGGTAAATTCTTATTGTGGGTATGTTTCATTTCCAATTGTTCTGAATGCAGTTACATTTAACATCTTAACTTATCGATAGATTTGTCTACTTCGATCGCAAAAGCAGTCAATTTATAAATTTGACATTTATTAAACGGAAATTGAATTTTCAAAGCAATTTAACGAATATGGCTGATAATAATCAAGGTGAAAATGATGTGTGGCAGCCACAAACGTTGGTAAATGGCCAAACCTTTGTTCGTATCGGAGCATATCCCGGACTTTTAATGCGAACAGGGCCTTCGCCTCCGGCTTCATTGCCCAACACTAACAACGGCAACAACAATGAAGGGATTCATGGAAACTTGCCCAAACGTACCACAACATGCCCCCTAAATGGCAATAATCCGAAAACGAAGACCCCTGAGGCTCCAGCCACCAACAAGCCTGTGGCCAAGGTTTCGCCTCTGACCAATAACAATGACGAGGATAATCTGCATATTGCATTGGAGTATGGATGTTCGGTATCGAAAATTCCAGTTGCCAGAGTGGCGCCCCGTCAAAAATAAAATAAAAAGCATTTTAATCAAATATGAAATATATCCACTAATAAAAGCATTTTGTCATCCTGTATTATTTCGATTGTATTTTTTTTTCAGTGGGTTTAACATTTCAGTGCATCCATGAAAAAGAATTGCTTCTGGCGCCTTCATTTTCCCTGAAATGTTTTAAGGGCTCAAGCCACAGCAATTCTAAAAAATGTCATTTCTATTCTTAGTATTTCAGATTGCACTGCTGAGCTTTTATTTCATACCAATGATTTGTATTTTGTGATTGACCAGTTGGTTGTTTTGGAAGCCGAATCAAATGAGCTGATGTCTATTTATGAGCAAGCATTATTACCGCTAATTAGCTGAACTGCGTGGAGCAGGTGGAGCCAAACCAAAAATACAGAAATATGAACAACAAAGTCAGACAATAGCTGACAACTGAACAGGCGTAGTTCCTGTTCCTCATTTGGGCACTGGGCAAAAGCTAAAAATAATTGGCGATGGATGTTAGCGGAAAATGGCACAAAATGCATTTCCCATTTGATATGATGAAGTTGAAAATTTCAAACAAGTTTGTGTAATTAGCCTTGTTGTTTTGTCCTGTCATTACCACGAGGCACGTGGCTGCCTAATTACTTGCTAATGAAGGTAGAAAAAAAAAAATAAAACCAAAACCAAAATGATGTATTATTTGATTATTTTCATAAAGACAAAACATTAACACGTTTATATAAATCTAAAAAAAAAAGTTCTAATTTTATAATTTTCTTAATTCATTTTATTTTTTTTTTTTTTTGAAGGAAAACATAAGGCATTAAAATTAATAAAATTAAAGAAAACATTTGTAACTCTTGCTTTCTTTTTTTTTGATGTTTTTTATTGTACTAAAAAATAAATAAATTGGAAAAAGGCTGGCTTTTTAAATGCAAGCCAAGCCATCAACATCAGCATCAACCTGATAGCC
Organism: Scaptodrosophila scaptomyzoidea; assembly: GCA_035078625.1. NCBI lineage: Eukaryota > Metazoa > Arthropoda > Insecta > Diptera > Drosophilidae > Scaptodrosophila > Scaptodrosophila scaptomyzoidea. The sequence goes on from JAWNPY010000190.1 coordinate 12,550, forward strand.
AAGTAGCTATTTAAGTAATCCATCAAAGGATTTCTATATATGCGGGTCAAAATACTTTTCAAAGGGCGTGGAGTTCGCGTCCTCTGACAGTTGTCGGCGCCTGGCAGCCAACGAGCAAAATAAATCCCAAAAGAATGTGTGTTCGAAAATGTGGCAGCTGCTGAAGGTCAAATAAGAGGGCAACAAACGAGGTACAAGAAATAAAAAAATGAAAGCCGCCATCATGGGCATCGATATATACCCGAATTCTGGTAGCCGGATGGGCTGGCCATGTGCCGGAAAATATTGCAACTTTGGCTCGCCCAACTCTTCTTCTTCGTCTGTCTTATTCATAGCCGTCGATGTCGGTGTTCCCTCTTAGTGGATCTGTGTATTTTTGAGCAAATGAATTTTTAATAAAAGCGCCACATGTTGCCAATAGAAGTGAAAATACAAAGGGCGTACGTCCGCCCGTTTTACCCCAGACTAACTGACTCTTTTGCTACCTGGAACAGTCAGTTTGTTTCCGCGCCTCATTCCAGCACTGCTGAGCCCATTAGTGAATGAATTTTTATGCCTCTCATCTAACCGTTGCGCCACCGCCACTGCCAATGCCTTTTAATGTTGGCTCAAAGCTTTTTGCTTGCTCTATTTATCTTATGCATATTTGTCGGTTGACTCGGCACACGACCGGGCGCTCTGCCAATGGGCCAATGCCATGCCGTAACTTTCCATCATGACAAATACAAAAAAATTGAGCAGATACTGTTGCCTCCTCCTCCTTCTCCCCCGACAATTCCTGAATTCCACTCGCGAAGTGCAATGAGTTAGCCAAACAAATATGTATAAATCTACGTATATAATTTTAATTCTTGAGTTAACAATCGATAAAGTGCAGCTTTTTAAAGCTGATTTTTATTTATACAATTGTAAAAATACTTGTAAAACTTATCAGGGAATTAAAAAGAAGAAATTCATTGAAATTAGGTAGGTATTATTTTGTTCTTCGAATACTTTTTTACTTAACATTTAAATGGACAAAAAAATAAAAAAATAAATGTGAAATTTCAATTAATTAGTTTGAAAATATTCTTAAAATTATTCTTAATTTTAGATTTGTTCTTTGAGGTAGAAAATTGTGTGTTTGGGTTCGCTTAAGCATAAACTTTTATTTGAGTAGTTTCCATCAAGCGGTTTTTGTTCTATTTCGCTGCGTTTGGTTAGCTGTGATTTTTTCCAAATGATTTGGCCATCAGAATTGTTTATATTTCGTATTTTAGTTCTTGGGTGAACTTAATTTTTGGCTGCACGGCAACAGGCAAAACAGCCAAGGCTCCACTTGCGCAAATGTCCGAAAAAGGACAATTGGCCCGGGGCTGTGACCGGCTGTTCGACTTGGTCTGATTGCTCCAGAGATGCGTCGCCCATAAGCGTTGAGAGCTCTACATCAAATGAAGCATCGGACAAACTATTGTGCTCCCTGCCGGGACAAGTCAAGTCCTTCATTCTCTGGTGCTCGTTACGTAATATGCTTTGGAAGGTTAAATAGTTGTACAAGTGATTCTCTTCACTGAGATGGCTTTGAGGCCAGTCCTCGAAATGAATGGGAGTTCCTGGCAAACAATCTGTCATGGGCTCTTTCAATTTTAGAGTAATGATCAAGTTCGGAATCCGGTCAACTACCACAGTAGCATCCGGCTGTACTTCCACGTTGAAAACTGGGGAGCGCAATGACAGCTCGACTTGGAAGTTTGGCTCGTGCTCGATATTTATTAGCTGCAAGGAGTTGGACAACTTGTAGAGCATCTCAAGTTCGTTAATTTTGGCCTGCAGCAAAGCTGTGCCATCTTCCACTGGGGATCCGGCAATAGTTTCCATCAATGACCAGTCGAACAGGGAATGCAATAATTCGGAGCGCACTATTATTGCAGGGATGCAAATGCGATAACGTCGACAAGGCCATTCAGGACGCAGTTTCCCAATATAAACATAGGCATCCAGCAGGGAATACGGATGCAATTCTTCGAGTTGTTCCAGGGAGGTAACAAAGTATCGTGGTGCGGTCAAATATTCAGTGCCCATTATAAAGATCTAATTAAAAAAAAGTAAATAAATGATTTGGAATTATAGGGCGATTTAAATTGTAAAGTTTAAAATACATTTTGTTTTCTCATTTTTTTCTTTTCGTTCTTTTAAATTGCCGCATTGGCCAACACAATTGTGTTTATTGTATTTAAATGAACTTATTTATGGTTATGGCCGAGGCGACTACCAAAAGGAACAAATTAACCAGAGGCTTAGTTACTGGACAAAAGGGTCCACGTCCACTTGTTGCAGCCACAAATACTTTTCTCTTTCGACCTTTATTTGTAAGACGCAGTTATTATTATTATTTGAATTCCCCCTGGCGGAAAGGCAAGTGCGCTTATGCCAACAGGCAAGAAAACTTGGCAACAACTAAAGTAATAAAAACTGAAATGTGTCGCAATTGTTTGGGCGGGTGGAGAATGGAATTGTTTAAAGGTGAAAGCAACAGTGGCACCGAAAAAAACAACCAACAAATAAACAAATTAAGAGGCAAGCGCCTGTCGACAGTCTCCAATGGGCAGCGCACAGAATCCGCAACGGATACGCATTATTTTTGCCAGGCGAACAAACAGTGAAAGGTCAGGCCAGGAAACTGCTGCAACAATAAGCCAAACGAGCCAAAAGAGAGAGAGACAAAGGCAGGGACAAAGGCAGCAACCGCGATTCGCTTGGCATTACAAAACGTCTGGGAATTGCAGACGATTGTGGCAATGACGACAACGACGACGACGACTCATGGCGATTTAATCTTTGCAGACATTTTTATTCAAATTTATTTTAATATTTTTTCTGCCGTTTGCCGTTGGCTGGGCGCGTGCGCTTTTCCAGGACAACCGAGGAGGTCAGAGTCATGAATTAAGCTACAATGTGTTTGCCGCCGCCGTTGCAACCAAGTCCGCAACGTCTGCTTTTGTTATATATTGTATATATATAAAAAAAAAATAGAGGCAGTTTGTCATAGGAAAAGTTCAACACGTTTTATGCTTTTCACCTAACCACACTTTTTCCACGAGGTCTTGGCAACTTGAAGAACTTTCACTATTTTTCAAAAACTTACCAAAATTGTAGACAATATTATAACAATTTGTTCGGCACTCAAAACATTATTAAATTTGCATTAATATTTATATTTCAACTTGTATGATGGCATAAAAATAAAAAGATTTACTTATTGTCGGCGTCACTTTGACTGCGAAGAGCGAGACGACAAAACAATAAAATATTTTAGTATTGGAAAAGTTTTCTTGGTTTTAGTGTTGCACAACGAAACCTATAAAAATATTTTTGTAAGCATTTAATTAAGATTTTTATTGTCAAACAAGGAATTCAGGAATTACGAAGCAGATTGAAAGATTTATCAATTTTTATTTATAAAGTGGAAAGTTTGTTCCTGCCAAGAACCAAATAAATTGGTGACTACGGTTCATCGCGTTGCACAATCAAGAAGCCTTTGAGCAAAGTCAGTGACAAACACTTTTTTAAATATTTGTATTTTTCAAAAAACACAATTAGAAAATAAATCGCCTTGACTAAGCATTTGATTCTAAACGATTAAATTAAATTATAAATTTAATATTACTTATAATATAATTTGAGATCACATGGTTTTTCGATATCGATGAATTATCTGCTCTGCCGATATTTAATTCATTACAAATAAAACTCTTTCTTTTTTTTTGCCAACCCAAGTCGGTTAAGTTGCCAGATGCGATTCCAGCAACTCGCATGACAGCTTAGAAAACCAACAGTTGAGAGGCCCAAAACATGGCCAGAGTGTCTCATTCTCGGAGAAAGCCGACTTTGAAACGCTTTCACCCTAATGTCCTTAAATGTGCAACAATTTGCCAGCCACACACACACAACCAAAAATGTTCCCATAAAATAGACGAGAGCCAATTGAAAACTTTAAATTGACATTTTTGGATCAGGTAAGTTTGGATATAATCGTAATCTATATTTCTATTAAAAATTAAGGTAATTTAGCATGAGAAAATTAAGTTAATTCTATAAAAAAAAAACTGGAATTTTTATAAGTTTTCAAACTTTTTAGTTAAACCTCGTATAACCTTTAAAAAATTTTAATAGGATCGGAAAGAACAGAATGTAAAATAGAAAGCAGAGTTTTAAGGATGCCTTTACCCGGGGTCTGCCAACTGTCATCTCATATGCTTTTGGCCAACAAACACACACTCACAAGGACAAAGGGACAGATAGACAGACAGACAGATACATGTTGTCAACTTTGCAAAAAACGGAAGTTAGAAATTTCTCGGTGCGGTGCTTTGCTGCTGCTGCCTCTGCATGCAACGTAGAATTCATTACGGCGGAAAATGTAAAAGGCATAAACAGCATCGCACAACATCCGCACACAATTGTCCAGTTGTCCACTTGTACGCTTATACATACATACATACATACATATCCGGACTGGCAAAACGAGTTCACGTAAGCGAGACGAGTCAACATTGACCGTCCTTTTGGACTCTGATGCCGTTTAATATGCTAAATGCTAAAACTTGTACGAATTTAATTCAAGCAAATACGATATACGAATTCATCTATGTCCCCCCAACCAAAATATGTAATAGTAAAAACATAACCAAACAAGTAAAGTGCCATGGTAACCGGTAATAGATTACCATGGCTCGGATTGGTCTGGTCTGGTCTGGTGTGGTTTTATGGAAGGCACTGGGCTCTCAGCATTCTCTCTCCATTAAGGTCAACATAATGGGCAAGATATTCGAACGGGTCAAGTGTCGTGCTTTAAATTGGATTTGGCGAAGCAATCACATATGCGGCATTGCAATTGTAAGGACGTAATTGGCAGCACCAGACTTTTGGCAAAAGTTCTATGGATGGATTCAACAGTAAGCCGATTTACCAGTTTGTTTGTTTTCTTTTTTTTTATTTGTCAAATTCGCATTGCATGATATCATCAAAGGTGACCATAGCCCATCGATGCATAGGCAGATGGAATTTTAAGGAGCTTTGTATTGAATATTTCAATGGAACAAAGGAATTCAGTCATTATGAAGTTGGCATAGTAAGAGGACGATTCAAACGAGTTAAATACGATTAGGTGTGGCTAGCAATATCAAGCCAATTATCATGTGGAAAGTTCCCTTCCTAAATTCTTAAGAAGAAGATGCTTTCGCTGATAAATCTTATAAATAGAACCTAGGTATATTTTAACTTTTTCTGTGGCCTATTTGGGATAGATTTTGAATATTCTTTGTAGTTATTATATGGGAATTTTTGAAGAAGATTTTACGGGTTTTAAAGCTACTCTTTAATTAATTATATGCTCTTTTTTGTTTCTCAATATCTTTTTAGCTGCAATTAAGTTCAAGTGGAAATTTTCAATTGAACACTAAAAGCACTTGGATTTAATCTATTCATATTTGGCATTTGTTGGCTGTTATTCTATATGCAATCGAAAGACTCAAGTTACTCCTGCTATATATAGGTATATATATAGGTAAGTACCTATATATATTTGCAGGTATATTGAAGTTGATGTTATTAAATGCTAACCATTTATCGATTTCATTTGAGTGCATGTCGAGCACAGACATTCTGGATTGCAGCTACCTATGCAAATGTGATTTCCATCCTAATTCAACCATCTTTCTTCATGTTGTAAATACCACCATTAAATGGATGTTGTTGAGTTAGAAACGGAGCCGGAGATGTTGATGCTCTGGCACTGAATTGAGTGGGAGAAAGCGAGTCCATAAAAAAAACACGCTTAATGCAGAAAAGTCGGCACCAACTTCTGGCAAATCGAAATGAAAATCTACAACTTGTTGGTACGAAAAAAAAGAAGAAAGGAGCAGAATATTAAAGCCAATAACAAGGGGCTATCAGTATTGTTGTTGCCGCCTGGATATTGTTGGGTATATGGCGATGCTAATTCATGTGTCGCCAACAGAGCTAAATCGATTAAAGAGTCGCATGGAAAATTGAACTAGAGATGCCAAGAAATTGTAAGTATATATATATATATATTTTTTTTTTTGCTAAGCATTCAAGAATTATAGATCCATGTGAACTAAATTAATAGCCTAGCCAATTGTAGCCACAAATGCTTTCACATAAATATAATTTAAAATAAATAAATGTGCCGTTGAAATAATTTTCAATTACAATAAACAAACCGCAACAGTTTAAATGACATACACACACACACACACACAGTGATGATGTAAATATATAGATAAGTACTCATGTATAGGAAAATGCATACGTATATGTTTACAAGGCAATTATTCTGCCTGAATGTCATAATCAAATTAAAGGCTTCAACTCTCGTATTGCCACTTAATAATCGTTGTAAATACATAATTGTAAATGTCCACAAAATCATCATATTTATTTTATTTTCATTTTTAATAAATGTGCACTTATCACTTCCATAATGAATGTCATTTATTAAATGCCTACATTGAAAATCGTAGATATATACATATTTATGTATATATGTATAATTGTAGCTGTGATTTTTAGTGTCAAGATACCTTTAAAAATGGCCAATGACTGGGATAAGAAAGTGAACGAATATAAAATGTTATTTTTGTGATGAAAAGTGCTTGACTATTTTAGTAAAAATAAAAAATAATTTATTAATTGTAAACAGATTCAGAAAGCATAACATTTTTCCAAAACAATATAAATCTAAATATAATCTAAAAGCAGATTAATTAGATTGCAAATTAATCTTATGCCTTTTTATTTTTACTCCTCTGAAGAGCTTTGTCAATGTCTCTTAAAAAATCCATTTAACAAATTATAATCATATAGAAGGCTCTTCGAGATTAAATTTGAAATATTAAACTATCAATTTCTTTTAAAAAATCCATTCAACAAATTAAAATCATATAGAAAGCTCTTCGAGATGAAATTTGAAATATTAAACCATCAATTTCTTTTAAAAAATCCATTCAACAATTTAAAATCTTATAGAAGGCTTTTCAAGATTAAATTTGAAATATTAAACTATCAATTTTTTTTAAAAAATCCATTCAACAAATTATAATCTTATAGAAGGCTTTTCAAGATTAAATTTGAAATATTAAACCATCAATTTTTTTTAAAAAATCCATTCAACAAATTATAATCTTATAGAAGGCTTTTCGACATTAAATTAAGAACAATATTTTATTTTTAATTTTAAATTAATTCCATATCTTTAACGAGTTTTTTTTTTGATTATAATTTATTTAAAAAAAAATTAGATTTTTTTATTTCTATATTTAATTTTGTAACTCGGCTTAAGAGTCAATAAAACATTAGGCTTTTCTCATGGATTATAATTAATTTGCAGCAGTTTGGTAGTCTTTGTTTTAAATTTCGCAAGTTTAAATATTAATTCAGAAAATTTACTTACATGTATACAAAAGTAGGTAAATATGAAATTTTAATAAAAAAAAAAATAATAGCAGCAATCCAAAGTTATTTCCGGCTGTTGCAAGTTTGTGTCATTTCCGTTGTGGCGTACTTTTAGAAAACGACTGAAAATGAAACAATCAAATAATTTGAATTTTTTTTAGGGTTTTTTTATGTTATATGTGTTTTTTAGTTAGTCCGGAAAAGCAGTGGAGATTATTAAAATTACCAGCAAACATATTTAATATGTAACGGCATTTGTGTTTGTTGTATTTGTGCTTGTTGCTTTGGTTTCTCTCTCACACATATAGAAATAAGTCACATACTTAAAAGTAAAGCTATACAAATACTCTAACCCCTTCCTGCCTTATCACTCGCAGCATCATCGTTGCCATCCTTGCTGGCAGACAGGTATAAATCCTGAGCTTTTGTGCGCGCCAACATTTTTAACATACTAATTAGTCTTTTGTAAGATTCATTATCATAACTGTAATTAACAACAAAAACGCGCACAACGGAGACCGAGCGAGGCTGGCCTCTCCTTGTCCACGTTTAACCACCCACACTAAAGCTACAACATGCAAAGTTGACAAAGGAGGCTGCCTGGTTGGCTGGGAGGCCATGTCAACAAAAACGATTCCAAATAACAAAAAACATAGACAGCAAAAAGAGCAGAGCTTGCCTGTTGCTGTAGCGGGCCTAATCCGTGTTGTATTTTTTTTTTCTCCCACCCCCCCGGACATGAATCGCTCAAAGCCAACGGGGCTGAGGGTAAAGAAGAGTGGAAGCCAACTATGTTGCCTCATTCAGCCTCCTCACGTGTCCCCATGAATTGCCTATGTGTGTGTGAGTGCTTAGATTTGCATAAGCACTTAACTGTTTTAATTTTTGTTGCGGTTTCTACAGCTCCGCTGCCACATCATTTGGATTTTCTAGGTACATGAGTCCACAAGCCGCTGACTTTCTGATAGTACCCCCGCGCAATCCCAAACCGGAACGTAAGCCAACCTTTCATTATTGGCCTTTAAATACTTTTGTGGGTGGTTTGGTTTGGTTTGGTTTGGCTTGTGGAAAATGTTAAATTGTTTACATATATGAAAGTTGGCTGCTTGATAAATTTGTAGCATACTTTTTTGGGACTAAGCCGCCAAGAATATCAAAACTTAAAGACATACTTTTTTTTTTTTGTTTAATTGAATTTTGCATTTTGATTTCATTTAATTGGCTAAGCTCATTTGAGTTCTGTGTATCATTGATATTAATATTTCAATATGTGCTTTTTTTTATAGTTTCAATTTACTTGAATAACATTTATTATAATATCATTATCTGTTAAGCGCACATTTATTTTTGATAATTTATTATGTAATCACTCAAATAATCCCTAATTAAATTATCCCTTCAACAGGGATTTTGCCATATTATTTGTGCGTTTTATTTTATTTTTTATGTTTGTGTGTGTGTGTGTGTGTGTGTTTTTCGTTGGACTGTGGCTTTATGGTTTACATTTGAATTCATTGGTGCAAAATCAATTGAAAATTTGTTTAGTGTGTTTTAAACGATTATTAAATAAGCTCACAATCAGTTGTATTTTATGATTATAATTTTTATTTAGTTGAAAACTAATGAGAAGGTTTCACAATTATATCAATTTTTCTGGATAGCAGTTAATTTAAAAGGAAAACTCATTAATGAAACAATTAAACACACATATAAGTCAGGTTATATCTATTCATATAAACATATTAAAAAAATATATATGTATTTTAAAAGGCAGATAAGAAAACACAAAAGCCATAAAATTTCAATTAGGCAAACCATTCAAGAAATTAATTGACAAACCCTCTGCTTGAGTTTTCACTTAATCCACACACACACACAGGCACAACAAGAACGCAATTTGCAGCTTTTCAACATGAAAATTAATTTTCGACAATTTACTGCGCAATCTTAAGCAAAAGTTCAACAAAAGCTGAGCGCACTTTACTTTCCACATAAGAACGAGAAATAGGAGAGTGTGGGGTGATTCGGTTTGGCTAGGTTAAATTAAAGCAAAAGTCTGTGAAACAGAGACAACAGATGAGTCATATGAGCGTGGAGCGTTCAAATTCCTTTACACAGTATAAAACTTCTTGAAAAATTACGCGCCAAACAGGGGGGGAAGGGGGGAAGGGGCGCACTTTCGCTTCCGACAAAATCATCCACATCTATTTCCGGTTACAAGAAACAGCAAGGAAGACAAGTGGAATGGATCACCATCATCACCCATCCACTTTCTTCAACTACATTGTCATTTAATTTTGGCAATAAATGTGCCTCCCCCTGCCCCCGGCCAACGTTCAACGCATATGCGGCTCGACGACATTGTGTGCAAACTGTCTGATAATCGTCTTCCGCCTATTTTAACATGCCCCATCCAGGACCCGCTTTGTCGTCAGTCTCTTTTTCCTTGCCTTATA
>JAWNPY010000191.1:0-30941 GCA_035078625.1 Scaptodrosophila scaptomyzoidea
CAACTCAGAAACCTTCCACTCCGCGACCAACTTCTGTACGCCCCTCAACTCAGAAACCTTCCACTCCGCGACCAACTAGTCCAACGTCTGTGAATCCAACTACTCAGACTACTAAGATTACGAAACCACCTTATGAGACACCTTACTATTATCCAACGGCAGCGAAACCAGGTTATTAGAGCCCTTACTATTTGCCACCTCAGGCCCAACGTTATTACTACAAGGAATAAGACTCTGGAAAGCGAAGTATGATACACGGTGAACTTATTTTATTTTACAATAGATGAATTTTAAATATTTTAACCTTTTATCTCTTATATTTATTTTCTTTTTTTTGGTATATGTATTTTTAAATTTTTTTTTAATAAATTGTTCTTTTTGCTCAATACTTTATAAAGTTTTTTATAATAATTCGTTGGGAAATAATCTTTGTTTTTTTTTTTTTTTAATCTCATTCTACATTCTTTTGAGACCATAGATATAACTATTCAGAATTCCAACAATCCGGCTGAAATGGATCAATTTGTTGTGAACTTTTCAAGGTAGTTAAAGAAAGGTGCAATGATTTTTGCCTTATCTTATAAAAGAATGATTAAATTGCTATATTATTATCAAGAGTATTGCCATCCTCTGCACTCTCTTCGCTATCATAGTCATAGGTGGCGTCTTTCCAGTCACAAAGCGCTGGGTATTTTTCACTAACACGATGGGCACACTTTGAGGCCATCAATCCCGTTTGATAGATGGGCTCATTGAAGATATTATTGTAATCGTAATTGCAGGTGAGCAGAAACTGGTATCTATTACCACCCTGTTGCGGTCGTGGATCTAGAAAACGCACAGCGGCACAGCCCACGCGATGCACTCGATCAGCCACGAGCAAGGTAAAGTGACCAATCTTTTTGCTAAACATTAAACACAATTAGTTTTATTTTCAACACTTTGATGGTGATTAAACTTACCCTTCCGGATGGGGATGGTAACTGTCAATGAATGTTTGATTCGCATCAACATACTCACGAAACCAGTTAACCACAAATGACTTCATGCGGCGCGAATGCGATTTAAATTCACGTCCAATCCAAAAGTATCCAATATTTTGACCACTGAATTTATAGCGTGGTGTATTCCTGCACTTGTCATGTGCAAACTGGCACCGCTTGGCATGCAGTGTGGCTAAATATTCCAGCTCCGAGTCCCACCGTAAAATGGGCATATGAGCGGCTGACTTATAGCCAGGCACTTCACCGGCAGCAATGCGGGCACGTGCCAAATTATGCATATCCAATAAAAGGTTACGACGTCTATCGCTCATATAAAGTAAGTGAGGCTCTGCACCGCAGCGTGGACCAAAGCTTCCATTGTTGCCGCAGGCAATATGTGGCACCTGGAGAACATGAGTACCATTAAAGAGTTCACACAACGAGGATTCACAATAACTTGGTGCTGCTGTTGAGTTTGCTGTATGGCCTTCTGTAATGGCCTGTACAATTACCAGCACTGCAATGGTAATGCACTTGCTTGATATTTTTTTCATCTTTCCGTTGTCGAAGGCTTTCTATATATCCGTATCTTTATTTGTTTTTCTATAGAACCGTTCGATCTTCACTGTCCATCCACACAGGGTCATGCACCGCACGCTACTGAGCTCAGGCATTGTGCTGGATTTGGCTTATGAATCGAAATCAATTCGCCGTTTGCTTTAGGGAAGGCGCTGCCTCAGCCTCAGCCTCAGCCTCAGCTTCAGTTACTTCCACTGTCTCTGCTCTGACTGTTGAGCTGCGCAGCTGCGACGCTTTGCTGTGCATATCTTTCTATTTTATGTGGGTATGATATTAATTCTATCTAGAATTTCCAAATGGCTGCGTTTTCCCAACTTCCGACGCACTACAAAGCGAAGATCGCTAAAACCGGTATAACCACTGTATCCATTCACTTAAACTATTGATTACTACTTTAATTACAATTGTATACTATTTTTTTATTTTAACACTCACTATGGGAAATTACAGAGGTAAAATTAACAGCAGGGCAAGGAGTACGAGAGAGAGAGAGAGAGAGTGATTTGAAATTGATGACCATAGTCCGTAAAGTTGTACAATTGTAAGTTGTGCGTGCTGCTACTGCTGCTGTCGGTAGCCATAATGATGCTATAATGCCGAAAGACAAAAACAAAGCCATAAAGCAAGAAATCAAAAATGATAAAAAAAAAAAATAACAAAATAAAATAAAAAATGTTTAAACCGTCGGCAGAGCGTGCCTCGTACCTAATCGGCGGTAATTAAAATAACAATAGTAAAGCTCTAAACATAACAACAAAATGAAATATGCAAAGCCCAGTCAAAGATTCTTATACAAGTAGAAATAAAATAACAAACAACATCAACAAGCCACCATCAACATCAACATCAACATCAACTCGGTGACGCAGCCAATCCGTGTGGTCCCAGAGTAGGCTCATCTCGATCTCAATCTCGATCTCAAAAATGGGTTAGGCCAAGCTTGACCGATCTACATATTCATTGTTCTTATGTGGAACACCAAGGGGCATTGGCATTTGCTTTAAAAATTCATAAGTTTCATTTTGTGTATTTATAAATGGGATTTTTTTATTTTTTATCTTGATAAAATAAAATAAAATAAAATAAAATAAAATAAAATAAAATAAAATAAAATAAAATAAAATAAAACAAAACAAAACAAAACAAAATAAAATAAAATAAAATAAAATGAAATAAAACAAAATAAAATAAAATAAAATAAAATATTTCAATAAATTTGATTCTAAATAAATAGATATATTGTATAATATGTTTCTTAAGAAATTTCTTAAAGATTTGATATTAATACTTTTTAAATTGAATTTGTTGATTACCAATTGTGGGTAAAAACCATATAACAAGCAAAAATTATTGAAAATCCAATGAATCATTTTTCATATGCAATTACATGTTGACCGCAAAATTAAAATAATAATAATTTGATTTACTACTCGGGGCTTTTGCAAATTCTACATTTCGAGTGAATGATAAAAAAATTGCTATCTCGTCCAAAGAACATAAGAACGTAAAACTGGCAAACTGTGTTGGTTTTTGGCTCAGCTTGCATGTTTCATTTGATATGAAAATTGTTAATGTTTATTGCCTTTGTTTATCATTATTATTATTAGATTTGATTTGTATTTGCAGTAGGTAGTAATTGTAGTAGTTGTAATTAAAAGTCTTGGGGTAATGGCCACTACAAATTGGTCATATGTATAGGAATATGAATATGAGTGATAGAGACAACCTGTAAACGTGTGAATTGACAATAGCAACAACAACAACAGCAACAAGCAAATCAATGCGACAAGGCATATAATTTGCATAAAATATGATTAATCACGCAGAAATTAATTGTTGAGCTGCCTTCTACCGCTGCCTTAGGTTGCCATGGCGTTTTGCTGTCGTCGTTTTGATGTTGACGTTGCAGTTTTTTATTTTTTTTTTAAGTATTGTCGGTCCAACCAAAACAAATTCCCACATTTGAGGAAATTGTTTTTGTACAAGTGTGGAACTTGTTTTATGTATTTTTCTACGTTTGTTTGGAGAGGGTTTATTAAGTAATTTGTGATTGGCAACATAATTAACATATTGCCAATAATCCAGACATACATAAAGAATGAAAATTTATTTCTACTTTTAAGATGATTACAATAGATTTTTTTTTTAGTTTATTTTTTATTTGAGCTTAATGAACATGAATGGACTGTTGGCAGTTGGTTGCACTTCCTACTTGTGTAATTGGCCTCTCTGACATTGATGGCAGCTAGCGCCATGGATGGATGATATAGTAATGGCGATGGTAGTTGCTAGAGACGATGATGATGATGATGGTGGATGTGGAAGCTTGGGGGCATCGTCACGTTCAACGTGCCGTGGTAATTAGCAGCCGTGTAAAGTGTCAGCCCTAAGCAATAATTACATCGTTTTTAGTTGGTTCTTTTTTTTATTTTTTTTCGTTTTATTTTATTTTTCTTCTTTGTGTTTATAATATTTGCTATACACATTGGTAGTGGGATTTTAATTACTATTGCATTATATTTTCATTTTTAATAAATTGTTTCAAATGTGTCTGTTGGCGTATTGCGTATACGCCTAGTATTACAAATTTTTAGAGTTATCCCTTGTTGTCATTGCTACAGTTGACAGTTGGTTGTCAGGTGCTTGGTCTGCATTCATTTCATTTAAATTAATTTCATTTTTTTTTTTCATCGTCACTTGACTTATTATTATTGTTGTTGTTGTTGTTGTTAGCTCAATCCCCTTAGTTTGCATACAAATATTCATACGAATTTGTATATATGTGGGCATACTAATTAAATTCATGCTAAAATTTTTCTAATTAAAAGTTTACTAATGAAATTTATACCATATGAAAAATATTTGCAACTGACTCTCTCTCTTATTGTGGAAATGTGGTTAAAAATTGAGTGATTCTTGGAATTAAAACAAAAATAATTTTTAGCGAAATTTGAGAAGTCAACTTTTGGAATTCCAATCAAAGAGACAACATTTTTTTGTATAGTAATTAATTTAAAAAACCTAAATATTTTTTTTATTTATTTTAACAACAAAAAAAACGATCTTAATGTGGCCTTATTTATATTCCTGTGCTCTTGGTTTTTTAACCTTATCATAAATAAATAAATAGGTATGTTTAATATTATATTCTTTAAAATATTATTGTCATGGCCTTTTTAAAATTTTTGAGAGCCCAGCGTATAAATAAATAAATGACTTGTAGGTGAACGTATTTAGTTATAAAAATAAATTGATTGTCTTCATTTTTAATGGTAATTTTGTAATATTTCTATAAATAAAGTTATAGATGTATATTCCCGAATGGCTTGACGATATTATGTATTTTGTATTATTACCATTCGTTATTATATATTTAAACTGTTGTTCAATTCCTGTGAGCCTAGTAAATTAATGGATGACTGTAAAATTTGCCATTTTTGCCATTTAAGAATCTACTTCTGTTTTTCCAAGTCGAGTGATTTTTTAATTTGGATTATTTTTGTACAAGAAAAATCTACTTATTTATTTAACTGTTATTTAATAATAAATCTATGTAGATTATTTATGTATGCATATTATCAGTTTTATTTGCTAACGTGTTAATAATGACAAATTAAACTTTTATAATTGGTTAGAATAGGTGAGATAATTATGACATTTTAAACTTTTTGTAATTTTGTGGTTTATACACACAAAAACAAAAAAAAAAAGAGTTGAGTTTATTAATTAGTTGCAATATTTTCAATAATAACATAAGTTTTGCAGTCAAATTCAATGGGAAAGAGTATTTAAGGAAATGCGAATTGTTATTGAGTATTTTGTTTGGTGTTTAATTGTTGCATATTTGCGGTTATTATTTAAAATTTTTACTGTTTCTGGAAACAAGTAAATGCAATCAAATGCGGCCTAATTAAAAACTAATATCGACTAGTGTTTGCAACAATATAATGATGATTTCGGGCTAGACTAAAACATGTGTGAATTATTTGAACATAATATAATGCTGAGATTCTGATTCAACCACATGTAAACTACAATAGAAATGACACATACATAAATGAATTGAAGAGTTTGTATTTTATTTCGAATTTACCTTTGATCAATGATGTTTTCAGATAACAGAGAAATTGCATTTAAAAATAAATATAAATGAAAGTAAAAATACTTTTAAGGATTGCAAGGATTGATTTATCGATTGTGACTGATTAAACAAAAAATCGAGTTTTGCCTAATTTCTTAATTTGTTTAATTAAATTGAGGCATTCAATTATTTATGTATGTAAGCATATTTAACCAAAGATTAAGTATTTTTAGTAATTACAACAATAAAAAAAAAACAAAAGTGGCATAATAATAGCATACAATATATGCCCATTTATATATAGCACGTAGTCGCGTTCTCATCCGTAGCACAACTCAATTACATGGACAAAGCGGCGGACTCTCAGCGCCATGTGACGCTGCCGTTGTAGCCGCCGCCGCCACCAATGAGGACGATTGCCAAGAATTTCATTTGGCTGGCAAGTCACGTGATGTGCAACAGCGGTTCGCCTGCTGGCTGCTTGGCTGCTTGGCTGGTCAGTCCTTTTTATGTGTGTGTGTGTGTGTAAGTTACGTATACGCAATGTTGGCCGACATTTTGATAAACTGTGCCGCAATATGAGCAGCCCCAGAAAGCAAAACCAAAAAACTTTTAATGCAAAAAAAAAAAAAACAAACCAACAACGATTCTGAAGCGCGCTAATTTATGTCGCACGTAGTCGACGCCAATGCCATTTCCATCTCCATCTCCAACTCCAACTCTCCATTGGTCTATTGGCATTGGCAGCGCCTTCGCAAATGCCTCTTTAGTATTTAACGTGAGAAGTTTGTGGTCAAGCTTGAAATCCTTGCAGCAGCAGCCCAGGCAACTTTGACCACCTTAGACTTGCACGTAGCTCTAAAACGAGGATGGATTTCATACTTCTAGGTTAGTCTGCCAAGAAGAAAGTGCTGAGAACTTTCATAGCTACCTTCTTGTTGTGCCATTTGTAAGTGTATATTTTTCTTTAATTTTTTTTTGGTGTTTTTTTTTGGGTGTGTGTAGAACAAGTAGCAAACATTCCCAGCGGCACGCTTCACAAGCATCAATATTCCAGGCGTTGTCTATTGGACGGCATGCCAGGCCACCATTTGTGGAGGTCACAGTAAGCAGAAGAAGAAGAGGAAGAAGAAGATGGCGCCAGGCAAACAACCAAAAACATAGTACAAATGGCAACGAGAACGATGCTCTCACACCAAATAACAGTCGAAATATTGACACGAGTTATAAGAAAATGCCGTTTGGCCCACACACACACACAACTATCCTCTCCACCTAAGCGAATTGTTGCGCTTTGTTGGCCAAGGCAAAGACGTGCAAAGCTCTCGCATGTCGATTTTGGATGTCCCTGCTGCTCTGGTTCAGACTCTGAGAAGCGGCAGAATTTGCTTTTAATCTTATTTTTGCCTTCTCCTATTTTTTCTTTTTTTTTTTGGCGATTTTAAAGACGTTTGCGGCAAAGTTGGTCCTGGTCTATGGTATCTGTGTTATATGTGTTTTACTATTGCTGTTTTGGAATTGCTAGCATTTGAAAATTCGTTTACTTCAATAATGCCAAATAATGGCTGAGATTTTGGCTCTGCGATTTATATTATCGGCCGCCCAGCCAGCCAGCCAGCCAAGTGAGCGCTCTAACCAAAATTGTTTTTCTCTCTTTTTTTTTCCAAACAACAAAATGAATTTGTATTGCTGAAAATGTGAAAATCGTTGGTATTCTTATGGCAAACGAGAAATATATATTTATTTATTTTTGAAAAAATTAAGCTTTATTCTAGAAAAATATGAGAATTTTGTAAGCAATTTTTTAATAAATAATAAAAATAGTTTTATATATTTTAAGCTTTATTTTAAAAATAATTTTATATATATTTTAGTTTTATCTTTGATTTTTCTAACTTGAATCAAGATATATTTATTTAGATTTTTAACAAATTAATTAACATTTTTAATTATTTAATTTATTAGGTATTTTAATTGTCTGTGATTTTTCGGCCTTAAATTGAGTTGACAATTATAATATTTTGCAAACAAATGATGGCTAATCCTTTTTTCTATTGTTTATATGGAAATTGATTAAGTAAAATTTTTAATTTTTGTTTTTATTTCTTTTTTTTCCAAATTTAAACATTTTAATGCAAATTTCTTGTTTTCTGTATAAATGATAATTTCGTATTTGAGTATTTCATATTTGATTGAATACATTAATTCAATTAAGCAACAATTTTCAGAGTTGAGTACAAAAATGAACTGGCCAAATGGAAAGCTTTTGTTTTTCCTTCTCAATGATGATAATAATAATGATGATGATGATGATAAGAATAACGTTAAATAAATAAGCATAATTAATGCATTTCAATAAATGTGCAAAGATTTTTATTTTTTTTTGGATTTTTCCTTAAAGGCAGTTTTTTTTTGTTGCTGGTCTAATTTAAGTTGATGACAAAGTTTATGCCACACATACACAAAACTCGCTTCATAAATATGACTGCGAGTCATAAAAATGTATGAGGCGCAGTTGTCAGAGAGAAAGAGAGAGACGGCAGGAATTTTATGAGCCACAAGGACAATCATTACTTCTTGCTCACAGACTCAGTGACTCACTGACTGACTGACTGTCCTAAGCCCAACAAAGTCTGGTCATGTGGCGCTAAAGATGCTCCTGCTAAGGAAAAGGAAAAAAAAAATGAAATAAAATATATAACTTCACAGCAGCCAAGCAATTTGTACAAGGAATAGGAAAGACAGACCAAAACCAAACCAAGCCAATGGGAGATGAAGCCACGTGTTTACATGTGTTTGCCATAAAGTAACAACAACAAACGCACTTTACAGCCCACTCAGAAGAAGGTCAACTCACTCCACCGAAAAATGGTTAAGATTCCCATACTCATTCCAATTCAGGTGGCCATTTGTCTGGCTAGCTAAATTTTTAATGAAACGTCGCATCGAAAATGGCCAAACTTGAATTTATGACTGCAACTGATGTGATGACAGTCAAAAGATATTGACGACAATGATGACAATGATGATCATGATGATGATGATGATGATGATGTTAATGAAATTTGCTTGGCAGACTTACGTTACGTGTTGATGTCTTTGGTGCCTTGATTAGTTGGGATTTATGATTGTCATTGAAACTGATTTGAAATGTGTGATCCAAAGAGAGCTTTAAATTCACGTAGTCAATGGCCAATGAAAGGGTCAAGGTTTCAAATTGAAACGCAGCTGCCAGCAAAGAAAAAAAAAATATGATATTATCCATAAATGTTAACCAGTAAATGTTTCCGTCCTAAGCATCTTCAATCTTGAAGTCTTCCGTTGCAGTCAATTCAAGTTTCCGTCCTTTTGATACCAACATGTGAATTTCCTGTCTTAAGCTGTTAAGTGCAATGCAGTTCCATTCAAATAAATCATAAATTATGCCATTAAAATTGCTAAGAAAGTTAATGCAAAATGTATTCAAGCTCTTATTGATTATTTTGAGGTAAATTATTATTAAATGCTTTTAATTGATTGCTTTAAAGTGCCTCAATTTTAAAGAGATTGCGCCTATCTTTTTTTTGTTTCAGTTTCTTTTGTTGATTTCCCTTCTAGATTAGACACGTTCCTGTATTTAAGCCCAGTTGAGTGGTTCAAGTATTATGTGCATCCATTATGGTCTCAAATATGCTTTTACAGTTATATGTACTTGTATGTAAATGAACCTTAAGCAAATGCAGGTTCCCATGAGGCATCAGAGATTAGATTGTGGCAAATAGTAAATTATTTGATGCGTCTTGTAGAAACTATGCTATAAACAACTTAATCAATAATAGTGTAAAAACACAGAAAAAGAACAATTAAATTTAATTTTTGAATTTTGAATATTACAATGTAAAATATATTAACAGAAATCAATAGACAATTTTTAAATTTGGTCATTATACCTTGTGATCAATATTGAATCGGAAAATGCTATTTAAAAAGGAATCTATCAAGCGAATCGTTTTAATTTTTTTTTCCTAGGTAGATAACACTCTTTTTAACATTTGTACGAATTTTCATTTGAATATGTCAATAGGTTAATTTTTTATAAGCTCCTATCGGGAAGTCTTTAAGTTTCTTTGGCGAATTTCTTTTGACGGCATAAATTGACTCATAACATGTTCCCCGTAACCGATATTTAAGTTAAAAAAACAGGAAAATGTCATGACTTTTGTTTGGTCACAAACAGGACCAAAACATAGAAATTTTGCAAAGAAAATTTAACTCATTTGGCACAGGATTGGTGGCTACCCGTTTCAAGTTCAAAGCATCAACCAAAATTTATTAAGTATTTTTCTGTTTGCTAATATCTTTTGGTTTTGCTACAATTTAACCTATCCAGATACTTCAATAAGTGCTTTATTGTTGTTGTTGTTTAAGTGGTTATAAGAATGTGTGTATATCCAATGCCGACTAATTGCGCTTAACAAGCCAAAGGAAGCAGTCAGTCAGTTTCACACACACACTGAAATATTGTATCTTATACACTTACTGCCAAACTAAAGGGTGAAAAATGCAATTCAAAATTAAAAAAAAAATGCAAAAATAAAAAAATCTTGAATAGAAGAGAAGCTGAGAAGCAAAAAAAAATGATAACATGCTTCTAATGGACTTGACATGCAAATTGTCATCATCAACAGAGGCTACCAAACGAGCAGTCGACGACTTTGTCAACTGCTAAATGTTGAGAGAGACAGAGAAAGAGAAAGTGAAAGAGAGAGAAAGAGAAGTGTTAACGGAGAGTGCCAGAGAAATTGTTGAAGAAGTCGTCGAGGACGTCGACAAAGATGATGATGATGATAATGGAATGAAGGATAAAGTTGGAGTGAGCTACGATTTTGATTGTTGATTACCTAGGACAAGGTTTTTCACCGATTCGGCAGCTGCCCTTCTCTCTGCTGGCCCTGGCCAAGAGAATTTTCATTGCTGCTCAGTAAATTGCATTAGGCAAACAAATCAGACTGTCGGTCTGCCTGGACAGTTGGGCAACCGTTGGCTGGTCAATTGGTTGCTCTCTGTCGGTTTGGTTTGCTGGCTTTTGCAGCTTTTTAATGCATACATTTAGAGGCAGCCGCTGGCAATTTGTAGCAGTAGCAACAACAAACCCCCCAACAACAACGACAAGTAAAACCACAACATCTGCACGGCACATTGATTCATTGGCTTAACGAAGTTGCCTCATCAAACTTGCATAAGTCAATGGCATTAACCATTCCATATAGCCATTCTCTCTCTCACCTCCTTAGCCGCCCCCAATCTGCGTTGAGTTTTTCCATTTTCCTCTGCTCAGTGTGTGTGTGTGTGTGTGTGTGTAGAAGACTTACTACGCCAGCATTTCCGCTGGCTGTCTTAATTATAATTGATGCTTAGCATTCAAATTTTCAGTCGTATTTTGATTCTCTTAGCCAAAAGGCAACAGACTTGGACAAACTTTAATTTTACTATTTAGTATCCTTTCTTTTTTTAAGTATCCAATATTCTTGAAATTCTAAAAAATGTTTGTATTTGAGTACAATTTAAATTACTATTTAAACCATAGAAAATTAATTTTAGTAAAAGTAAATATACATATAATAAAATAAAATATTTGTTTAAAAAAACACCTTTTTATAAAAAGAATTTTAGGAACAATTTGTAATTAAATAATGTAAATAAAAATTATTTTTAAAAGCACCTGCTTAATTTTTTATATTAGGCAACACATTAAAAAAATTAAAAAAAATACAATAGATCTTTTTTCCCAATATTGCCAATATTTCTTGTAGATTATTTGTTGATAAATAAGAATATTATATAATTCAGGATTTTTCATGGATTTTTGTAAGTAAAATATGATATATACATACAAAAATTGCTAAGAAATTTGAAATTTTGTATTGATACAAATGGTTAAAAAGAAACTAAGAATCTTAAATCTGAAAAAAAAGAAAATCTTCAAAAAAACAAACAAAAGAGTGAAAAAAGATTTTAAACGAATTTTTTCTAATTGGAAGAGAAAAATCAAACACTTTTCATTATCTGCTTTTTCAAGACTCTTCAGCCTGAATTTTTTTTTTTAATTTGCCATTAAAATTTTTAAAGAAATTGGTAAACCTGTTTTTGAGATTCCTGCACATTTCCTAATAATTTTTGTTTTCTTTTTTGTTTAATGATGCTATTCTCCTTTTACCTTGATCTTTCTCGTTTTTAATTTTTGTTGCCACATCTCTTCGACGAGTTCGCTTGGCTAAGCTGAGGCATGTTTGCCATGCCACATACAAAAAGCAAACTTTGTCTAAAATCTGGGCACGATATGTGGAAGCATTGGATTCTAATAAGCTGTTTTTTTTTTTTTTTTGTTCTGTTGATGTTGCCGCCTTTGGTTGCTTACGTTGCTGTGGCGACAATTCGTTGTACTCTTTGCTATTAATTGTTGCCTCACACACACACTTATAAGTACGCATACACACAAGCTTCATCCTCATTTGCCTTGTAGCATATTTTTTTGCTTGTTTTTTTTTTTTCTTCTCCTTTTTCCGGAATTTTCTTTAACTCTGTTACTGCTGCTCCTTGCTGTCTTGGTAATTGTTAAGCAAACTTTGCACCCACTGCGGCAGATTTTCTTGGCTGGCGCATTTCAATTGAAGTACTTCCACATGGCCAGAAGTAAGGAGAGATGATGCCAACATTGGCGTTGGCTTTGGCGTTAGACAAATTAATTACATTTTCGTTTTCAATTAGAACAAAGACCAAGAAGGTTGCTCCGTTTTTTAAAACTAGAAAGAGAAAGAGAGAGAGAGAGAGCGAGGAGAGCGAAGCAACTGACACTGCACGCCTCCTTTGCTGATTTACCCATTGAATGGTCTACTTTGATTTGGCCAAAATGCTTTGTTGCATTGTCTGTAAAAAATTAAGAAAATTTGTGCAACAAACAAAATAGATAGAATTGGATTTTGTCTGGATTTTAGGAGGATTACAGAGCCGCTCTATTTTTTTAATAACATCGATAAATGAATTTAATGATAATTCTGGGCCCTCAACGGGCCTGGTAAGCATTAAAAAATAATTAAAAGGCATTTATAACTTTTAATAAAAATTGAATAAATATTCCCCAAAAATTAATAAATAAAATAATTTTTATTCTAGTTTATAATCCGAATTTTTTCTATTTTTCTGATTTATTCTTGTATTCTTGATAATAATAAATAAAATAATAAATATAATAATAATAAATAAAATAATTTTTATCGAAAATCGCTAGCAATTTCCATTTCTAGTTTATAATCCGAATTATCTCTATTTTTTCTAATTTATTCTTGTAGTCTTGATTTATATTTTAAATTGATTTAACTTAATTTATAATAAATAAAATAATTTTTATCGAAAATCGCTAGCAATTTCCATTTCTAATTTATAGTTCGAATTATTCATATTATTCTGATTTGTTCTTGATTTATATATTAAATTGATTTAGCTTAATTTAGTTGCCTATTAGTAGTTAATTTGTAAATAAATTGTTCATTGACCTTATTCATTTTAATGCAATTGCACAGGGAATCGTTAGAGGTTTGGGTTTGAGTTGAATTTTTAAATGCTTACTTCATTTGTGTTTGTATTCGTAAATGAGTCCAAGTATTAAGTTTCAACACTTTTGTTCCTCATTTAAGGCAATTCTCGTCTATAAAATCAACATGCCTACAATTTCTTAATTTGTTGTTTCTTTTGTTTGATTTCCTTTCTCGATTGTCACTTTTCTTTCTTTTGGATTATCTGTCTGTCTGTTTGCCAACGTCATTGGCTTGATGGATTCGCCTTTGACTTTTAATTAATGCCAACAGGCAATGTGTTCTTTTTTGTTTTTTTTTTGTTTCTTTTAATTCGATTGAATTTTCAATTGCAATGACAAGATGAATATGCATTAAATAAAATCAGGCAGACAGGCAGGCAGGCAGGCCAAGGTTTAAACTGAAATTCAGCAGTTCAGGGTTTCAGCCATTTATCTATTATCTTTTGGCATAGTTAAGTGCCCACCTCCAAGTTTATACCCCAAATATCAATTGTTGCACCACGAATGTTGTTGCACTTACTTAGTGTTGTTGCCTGTGTGCCCATAATTATGGCAATGCTAATACCTGCCGCCGCCTTTGAAGCTTTGCGTTTTGCTCTGGCCCGGGGAGCTCTACGAAATGGTAGAATACCATTTATAGTGGGTTGCTGCTGGGCGTATTTTCGGTTGCTATTATTTCCTCTCTTTTTTTTTTCTGCCTTTTTTTTTTGTTTTTTTCGAGGTCGACCACAGAACGCACCGCTGCGTAAATGTTACAGCAATGAGCGGTTTTACAGTTGAGTGAATAAATCCGCGTGTAACAACAAAACACACACAAGCCTACATTCTCACACACACACGCAAATACACATGCAATTTTGGGGATTGGTTAAAATATTCGGCTGGCTCTTGGGCTGGGCCCCAAAACACGGTTGGGGCGCTCTGGGGGCGCCCAAAGTGGGGCCCACCAATTATCATGTTTCAATTTGCATTTGTAAGCACTGCGGACTCGCCGATAGCATTTTGATCCAACAACAACAACAAGAAGAAAATATTTCCAGCTGCTTTGCACCATTGGACAAGTTGCATTTCGCATTTATTGCAAATGGCGGCCAAAATGGCGTCATTTCCGCACCTGACGCGTTTTACAAATCAACGCGTAATTTCTCCAAATCGTCTAGAAACTGCAACCAAAAATTAACAACAACAACAACAACAGCAACAACAATGCAATTGTGGAATGTTTTATTTTTTGAAAGTTTTTCTGCAAAATCAGTAGAATTATTTTATAAATAAATTGAATTTAATCTTAGGAAAATCTTTAAATAAAGAGTTGATAATTTATTTTGTTATTTTTTTATTTTTTTATACTATATAATCATCAATTTTTTGATATCCAACCAAATGAAATTGATGTAAAAAGAGTATGTAAACTTTGGATTATCACAAATTTTAAGTTATTCCCATTGTTGTTGTTTTTTTGTTTTTGGTCATTTATTTTGCAGGCTGTTGTTGTGGTCATTGTTGTTGGCATTTAGCATTTGGCAACTTTTGTTTGTTGTTGTTGGCCTGTGGTTTGTTATTGCTCGTTTGATAAAATCATCAATAAATTTAAAATGAAACTAGGCGCTGCCCGGCAAGTTGGGATGTCTATGATGACCGGCCGGATTGGATTCGATTGGATTGGATCGGATTGGATCGCCCATCAGCCTGTCACTCACTCGAGCGAAACATCCGTTTGCAGTTAAATGCCGGGCGCCTGCCATAATATTTTCGTTTCTTTGGCATTATTCACCTGTTTTTGTTTGCCAACGCCCCTGAGACTTGCAGTTGCTGGGGAGTTGCCATATTGATTTAAAAATATTTGAACCAAATGAACCAGCGCGTGAATCATTTGCCATTCCCATTCCACCTACTCGTTTAGCATCCGTGTCCAGCAATGTATTACTAATGTTTAGGGCTTATTGTTATTTTTGTGGTGACATTTTGTAAATTATTAAACAATAAAAGATATCAAATCCAGCAAAAAAAATAAAAAACGACAGTGCTGATATGAACATAAATTTGTTGAATTTTGATTATTTTATAATGGCCAACAAGAGAGAGAGAGAGGGAGGGGAGAGATCAAACAAGGGAAATAGAGCATAGTAAAAGCAAATATTATATATAGTCATCAAATAATTGATGATACCTCACCACATGCCAATTGTTTGTGGTTCCGGTGTTATTCATATCACTTTTAGTAATAGAAATGGGCAAATTTATTCAATTGTTTGGAAGGAACCAAAACGAATTTAAATAGTTTCAGAATTTAAATTACAAATTCCAATAGTTCCAAAAGCTTTGGAGTTTCAAAAACCTACGACTATCTAATATATTTTATTTTTGTTTTTTTTATAGCAAGTAAAACATAAACCAAAATTAAATAGTTTCCGATTTTAAATCACAAATTCCAATAGTTCCAAAAGCTTTGGAGTTTCAAAAACCTACGATTTTTTATTATATTTTATTTTTGTTTTTTTTTTTTATTATTTTTCATAGCCAGTAAAACATTTTAGATTTTCTTTAAAATATTTTTTTTCTTAAAGGTTTTGAATTCTTGAACTTGGCATAAATATTTTTAAAAATTATATTTATGTATATAAACAATTTTACTTGCCTAAAGATGATAATAAAATTATTTTATTCTAGGTTTGATTTTTTTTAGCTCGTAAAATCTTATAGTTAATTTTTATATCCACTTATTTTTATTATTTACCTACCTGTGTGTGTGTGTGTGTTAAATAGGTAATTCCTTAACAAACTGTTTTGGGTCATTTGAATTGGTTATTAATAATTATAATTGGCCTGCTGAAATCATTTTTGGCTCCTGCTTCTGCATAATGTGTTTTATAATTAACTTGAGGTTAAAGTGGTCAACCTATGTTGTTTTGTGTATTTATACATACAAATGTATCTTGTGAGTGTGACCAAAATAATTTGCAAAGCATTTTGTTATTTATTTATCGATATTGTTTGTTAATTGCATTGCCCAAATTCAGCTCATAAAAATGAAATTTAAATATGAAAGAAAGTTGTTTTAAAAAAATCATTTTATTGTCTTTCAATTGCAGATATTTTTGTTGTTGTTGTTGTTGTTATAGCCTCACGTTCAACTGCCACTTAACAATGGCCAAATGAGACGCACGCTTGCCTGTCCTGGTCCGTGCTGGCCATGTCTCATTATCTCCACCCACAGCCCAAAAATAAAATAGTGCAACACAGTTTCGAGTATCTGTGCAACCATTAGGAGAAGAAGAAGAAGACGAAGAAGACGGTGAGGTGGAATTGTCAACAACAAAACAATATACAAATAAATTGTATTTTATTTCACTTAAGTTGAAAGGCAACACAGA
Organism: Scaptodrosophila scaptomyzoidea; assembly: GCA_035078625.1. Taxonomy (NCBI): domain Eukaryota; kingdom Metazoa; phylum Arthropoda; class Insecta; order Diptera; family Drosophilidae; genus Scaptodrosophila; species Scaptodrosophila scaptomyzoidea. Next base: position 16,591 of record JAWNPY010000191.1, read on the forward strand.
AGAGCAGTGTGAAGAAGATGAAGCCCAGTCTTTTTTGGCCAAGTGGCAGCTGCAAGGCAAACTTGCCCAGGTGGTAAGCGGCATTAAGTTTGGCAGCCCGCTGACAATGGCACGTCGTCAACCCAGTGAGCCTGCAACTTGGCGTGCCATTTCGTGGCTGTTGCACTAAGACAAAAAGGACTCCGGCAGCACAGCAGCAGAGCAGCAGCAATGTGGCCGTTGCCGAATGAACAATGGTGACAATGGAGGTGTAGCCAAGTTTATAGTGTAAACAAAACAAAATAAAATTCAACCCAGTTGAAATTTTGCTTTGGCAAAAATCAGTGGAAGAAATTCCCTTCAAAAAAAAAATACTGTTTGTTTGCTATATGGGTGGAATTTTTGGCTCCGCTGAACTTGCTTTTTACCTTTATACTTGCAGATGCAACTTTATCTGGGGAATCCGAATGCGAATGCGATTGCTTTGGGTAAAGGATTGTTTTTGTTTTGAAATATAGCATAGTTTAGTTTTTAGGGCGTGGCAAAGGAATCTTGGTCACAGAGAGCAACATAAAGTAATATGCGCATTGGTTTAATTGTTATTACAAGAAATGTGTGTTTTTTTTTGTCTCCCTTTTGGCCTAGTCATTCATTTCCTCTCAGCGTCTTAATGATGAACCGAACAATGCAGCTGGTTTCAACAACATCCACACACGAAGTAAATCAGCTTCAGCATCCGCATTCGCATCCTTTGGCAATGCAGTCCACAAAATTCTACTCAATATTTTTGTGTCTTTATAAAAAAAAACAAAAAAAAAAAAAACAATAATTCACTTACGTGCAATGATGTGTGTGGTCAGTGCAGTGGTGCAATGTTATCATCAAATCAGGGCCAAAAATGTTAACCTCCTCCGATTGAATCATGCGCAGTTAACCAAATGGCAGCCAGACAGATTGCTTATAAACTTGATGTGGTTTAACCAACAGGTTTGACTTTATTTGGACATTGAAGTGCATTGATCTAATATTCAAATAAATGAATTTGATTAATGTAAATCCAAGAGTTTGATGAATGATAAAATTGAAAATGTTCAAGTTATTAAAGTGGCAATATTTTTTTAATTCAAAATTTCTTTTACCATTTCCATACGACAACATACAATTATTTTTAAAAGTCGCTGAGTGTTCTTTTTAATATTAGAATTTTTTTTAAATTTCTAAGAAAAAGTTAAACAATTTTCTGCTAGTTTAGTTTGTAATTTTTTGTGCTGATATTTTTTCCCAAAATATTTTGTAGCTTATTTAATTGTATCATCAAATTAGAAATTACTAATTTTGTGAATTTAATTGTCAACTTAATTTACTTAATAACAATTTAATTTTAATTTACGGTGTTTATTTTTAATCTCTAATTTTTAATTTATTTTAGCTAAAATGTTGGATCAATTGATTTTTTCTGAAATAAAATACATTTTTAAATTGGGAAAAAATTGTATTAAAAATTTGTGTATGACAAGAATTCATTTATAAATTTTCATTTTATTTTTAAGCCCATTCCTAATAAAAAACTATATTTCCATTCACGTGTGGTCTTAATGCGAATTTGAGCAATCTATTTTAATTGATGATAAATTGCTTTTATTCGTAATGTGAACATATCGAACCCTTCCCGCAAGGATAACATAAGCGCCAGAAAAATAAGCGTAATTTTAAATTAATTCAAATTGAAAATGCATAGCAATTAGCTATTTATCAGTGTGCAGTCGATACGATCACTCAACTCGTTCATTTTAGTGATTCAGTACGTAAAATAATTAAACTCAATGCAAAGTGAAACAATTAAAAGCAAAACTTAATGTGAGTTGCGCAATTCTTTTTTAGTCTTGGCCTAATCTAAGGCAATTATACTCGATCGGAAGTGTTTGGGTCAACTTGCTGTTTAATATTAATATTTTTCTTATTGGACTTTAAAGTCCACACAATAGAATCTACACAACAACAGACGCCTGCGCTTATTTTTCTACCCTTAAACTAACGAAACAAATTTAAGTTTTTTCATAACGAAGTTTCCTATCAAAATACAATCCACATCCACACGGACGACGACGACGACGACGATGACGACGGCCCACAACAATCGTAGCAGCAGCAGCAGCAGCAGAAGCAGCGCGTCAGCAATGATTGTGTTTGTGTGGGTGTTTTTTATCTTGTAGCCTGTGTAGTTGTCGTCTGTGTGTAAACCAGCTGATTTGAATTGCTTTGCGCACACACATACACACACAAACACACTCGCACAGATAGCAAGCAGCATGTACCATTGGCCGAATTTTTTCCACTGTGCTCGTTTCAGTTTCGTTAAGGATATCGAACGCAGCGGTTTATGCCACGCGTTGTGAGTCTCGCGCGCTACTTGCTTTCTATTCTCATTCATTCACATTCACAGTCTGTGTGTGTTAATATTTGTAACGGTGTTTTTTTTGTTTTTCTGTTGAAGCTAACACACACGCCAACAACGAAACCGAAACCGTCTCGGCTTCTTCTCTGCTGCTGCTGACTGAGCGCCGTGTTGTACGGTTTGTTCCAGTTTGCTTTTAACGTGCGCGTCGATATGTTCACGTGCTTGTAGTGCGTCTCCGTCGTGCGAATACTTCCGTATAGCCAGCCAACCAGCCAACCAGCCCTTTACCGTAACCGTCGCCGTTTAACCGTTCGTCCTTTGGCGGTCGCATGTTGCGGTCCGGCCGCGTTCTATTCACCTATTATTCTTCTTGTAGTGGTGCTTAAATTGCCCGTGTTGTTGTTGTTGTTTTTTTTTGGTTAAAAAAAAATATATATATATAAATATATTTCGATTTGTTATTGTTGTTCCGAGTGAGTTGATTTTTTTTTTTTGTTTGTTGTTTTTTGGCGAGAGAAGCTCTAACAAAGTCAAATGTAAACAATGAGCAAATTTACAAGCACCAGAATCGCCAGTCAAGGGCCGATACTAAATGTAGAATATAATAATAATAAAAATAATAATAATATTAATGATGATGATAATAAAAAAGTGTTAATGTTAAAAGTGTTTGAGTCGTTCAAAAGTGAAGCATACTCTTGGGCTGCAAAGAAATAAATCACAAAAAAAAAAAAGAAGAAAATCATATACAAAAATAAATTGTTTAAAAATAAAAACCTGAAAACTGAAAAAGGGTAAGTGAAAATAAAAATAAATATAAATAATGTGTGTGTGTGTGTGTGTGTCCAGACAGGCTAACTCTCGAAGGTCCTTTGTTCCTTTGTGGTTGTTGCAAATTTGTGTACATTAGTCAGAAGACAGAAGCAGCCAAAACCGGCAGAAATGTAAATGTGGCTTCATATTTTTTTTTTTTTTATTTTGTAAGCCGCAAAGTAGGCAATGAATTTTTGTTGCAGCTGGCACAGCCCAAAAGTAAAAATATAAAAGATTAAATTAAGCAAAAAGAAAAGGCAAATCAACTTCAACTTGCTACTTTCTTTTGATTTTGAAGAAAAAAGAGACAAAAGATGTCCTTGTCGTCTAACAAAATTAAAAACTTTTTTTCTTCTCTGCTTTTCTTTGCCATTGACTTTTGTCACGTTCCAGCAACCAAACCAAACCAAACCAAACCAAACATGCAAAGTCTGAGAAACCTATAAACTCGGCTAGGCCTACATAAAAATACACATTTTTTGCAATAAAAACAAAAACGGCAAATAAACAGGCTCAGCTGCATTTATTTATATATACAATATGAAAAGAAAAAAAAAAAACATTGCGGCCATAAAACACCAAAAAGATATATGAAGTGTAAATTTGTATAAAGATTCCGATGCGATGCGATGGGATGCGATGCGATGAGATGCTTTGCGGCAAGGACTGTGAAAATATTATTGGCAGCCGATACAATTTGACTGCCAATAAAACCAAAAAAAATAAAAAATATGTATATATGAAAATATATAGAGAATATTGCCAAAAATTTACTTGCTTTGCGTGCCTGGGCAATAAAATTTGAGCCAACAAAAAGAAATACAAAAAAAAAAATAAGCCCAGGTTTCTAACCTAATTTTAATGTTAATGAATTCTTCAAATTCAAATGTAAGCAGCTTTAAATTGACAACTTATTGTGTGTACTTGTACATTTTTGTAATTAATTTTAATGGCAAAGCAAACAAAAATAAGTAGATACAAATCAAGAGTTTCTTTTCCAGAGCTTTTCTCAGCCAAACACGTAGATTAAATTGTGCTAGGTAGAAAAGTTAAACTTTTTAACATCACATACACATCTCAGAATTCTCTGTCCTGGCCACCTGAGCAGAAGGAGCAGCAGCAGCAGCAGCAGCAGCAGCTTCTTCTGATTGCTCCGACTTGTGCTAAGTAGCAGGTAAGTGTGGCAATAAAAATAAATGGGGAAGCGCAACCCGCGTGGCACCTTTTTCTTCTTAGCGTGGCAACAAAAAAAAAAAACAAACATCGCACACATTTCGCACACACTTTATGGCCAAAAGCCCCCAAATGAAGGGAAGGAGGATGAAAAAGCAGAGTGTGTGTGTTTTTTTTATTAAATATTTTCTATGTGATCTACTCAGCTGCTTGTATTTTTTACTCTACAAAGCTACATGTTTTTTATCCTCATAGTTTGTTGATGTGTAGCAATTGCGGTTTTACCTGAAATCAGACATCAATTTGAAATTTTCCAATTATTATTTGGTTGAGTAATTAAATGAAAATGAATTCTTTAGTGGGCGCTTCAAGTCTATTGTATTTTGTAAACAATAAATTGCAATTATATACTTAGTTATCCAATTAGCAGGTAACTTAATAAATATTTACATATATTTGCTTCTGCCAAGGTAAAATTCATTTCATTTTAGCCAAAAGTCAAATGTTTTTAAGTAGATAATAAATAAATGGCAACAAAAATCTTAAATATTTTACCTTTTATGGTATTTGTGTATTTGTCAATATTTTAATTAAAATTTGTGTTTGACATTTTCTTTGAGTAAATATTTTGACCTTTTCCATTGTCAAAGACACAAAATAGCTGAAAATTGTAGTCAACAAACTAAATAGAAATTTACATACAAAGCTAATTTTTTGTCAAATAAAATTATTTTCTATTATTTTGGGAAATTCTCAAAGAAATCAAAAATTGTGTAACATTTCATAAAATAAAACATTTGACTTATTGAATTTCAAGTTATTTGTAATATCTTTCATATGTTTTCTAAACTTTGAGTTTTGAAAGAAAAAACAATTTTAGTTTATTAATTAGCCATTTATTTTTACGGGTTCTTTTTGGTCATCAAAAAAAAAAAACTCAGAAAAATCGTTTGGAAAATTCCCTTTTTTTTTTTTTTTTGAATTTTCAAAGGGTTTTAATTGATATTTTCCCAAAAAATTCCCTCATTTGCTCCTTTCTTGATTGGTTTATTTCCCTTAATATTAGCTAATTTCTAAATTGCCTTGAAAAATTAATTTTGCACATTATTTAATCTATTTTCGATTGGTTTATTTGCCTTAAAAAATTCCTTCATTTAATACCTTTCCTTTTTCGATTGGTTGATTTTATTTAATATTAATTTCTAAATATTCTTACTGATAAGTGTTCTTCGTTTGTCTTTTATTTTTTTTGTTGTTTTTGTTGTGGCCACATTTGGCTCATTAAGCCAAGTGGCTGCACTTACCTGGGCCAAGAAAAAAAATATATATATATGTGTATATATATCAGCTAACTCAAGATAAAAATGGGAAGAAAATGAAAGAGCAGAAAGAATAAAACCTTTCAAGGCAAAACAACAACTGCCACGACACCTTACATATACATATATATATGTATATATCCATTCCTTATAGAATACACATATGGAATGGCAATTTCACAGCCGGCACACACACACACACACACACAGACTCGGATAAGACTGGACACACTGTGAATGATTTTTTTTCTTTCTTGTTCGGTTTTTTCAATTTCGTTTACAGCATAGAAAATTTCATTTTTTCAATTTTATTTCATCTTCATTTTCATTTCAATGACTTGGCCACCGCTTTTGCCAGTGTGTTTTCACGTGTGTGCCACATTTGTTGCCGCCACAAGAAGAAGAAGAAGCAGCCTTCTGCTGCTACTTTTGGTTGCTCCTTTCCCCTAAATCCTTTTTCGGTTATTCCTTTGGCTCATCGCCTAGTTACTTTAAAACAAATCTATCTTTCAGCTACATTTGTTGGCAATGTCTTGTCGATGTTGCTGCTGCTGTTGTTGCTGCTGTTGTTGCTGCTGTCGTTGTCATTTTATTTGCCGTAATTGTTTTTCGCTTTTGAGTAAAACAATAGTCTCGACGTTTTCCGCATTTTTTTGTGTGCTCCTCCATTTTTATTATGGTATGCTGTGAACTTGACTACTCCGAGGGGTTTTCCTTCTCTTTGTATCTTGCTCCTTGCTTTGTTAATTAATAGCAGACGAGTCCATGGCCTTTAGTTTTGTAACGAGTTGTAGTTGATGATGTAGATGTTGTTTCTAGCATTTACTTTCTATTTTCGTTGTTGTTATTAGATGCCTTGTGCCTTGTAATTTGGCATTGCGCTGAAAAGTATGCTACACTACAGTACAATCAAATAAAATAATATAAAATACAAATACAAATACATACAATTTCAGTGCACATTTTTGAAATTCCTGTTTCGATTTGCGATTTCAATAATGAAATAAAACCAAACCAAGATATTTTCTAGGAATGTTTGTTTATTGTTATTGTTGCTGCTGCTGCTGTTGCTCCACCTGTCGTCCTTTTTTCCTGCTGACAGCGTCCGATTGAGCAGAGGCAAAGTCAAAGTCGAAGCGCCATTTTTGCCAAGTTTTGCATATTTTTTACACATTCCTTTTTTTTATAATAGGTTCTTAAAATAAACTTTATTAAATTATAAATTCACTTTAGGTTTAAGCTTTAATTAAAAGCTCATGTTCGAAACGTTGCCTAGAAACTTAGAAAGCTTAACTTTAAACTACAATATATATGTATATACATATATATTCCTGTTCCGTAATATCACAAAGAAAAGAGCATTCATTTTTTTTCTATTTTCTTTTCGAGTTTTTAACTCAAAGTCTGTAAATAAAAAAAAAAAAATATGTTCTCAGTCCAAAAGGTAATTTTAATTTCCGCTTGCCTGACTTGACTTGCTGATTCGACAAGTCGTCGTCGTCCTTGTAGTCCTTAAGTTTATTTAACTTTCTTGCTGTTTCTCTGTGCCAGTTAGTAAGTAGTCTATGTTTTTGATGGATTTATAAAGTTGACCTAGTAGGAGGCTTTGATAGGCAACATAAATTATGCAAGTCTTATCGATGAGTAAATTGTGAATAAAAACTAAAACCAAACAGGTAAAGGAGTTGTACAATATTAAAAAATTGGTTAAAATAAATTGTACCTAGGCATTGTTTTTGATTTTATTTTGTTATTCAATAAATCAATATTTTGTAAATTGTTTTTATTAAGTGTTTGCTTTGCTGTAATTTGTCTGTTGCCAGGCTGATGTTTTGTTTTCTGTTTTTTTTTTGTATGTTGGAAAAAGGAATTTCCACGCTTGGTTGGTTAGAATTGGCGTCTATGGCAGGTGCACACGCAATGCCACTTTAATAATAAATAAGCTGATATCGAGTTGAGTTAAAGACTCCTCCAATTTCCACTCCCATTCCCAGCAGGACACGCACAATCCACGTCTCTCTCTTTCTCTTTGTCTCTCTCTCTTTGTCTCTGAAATCAAAGTAAAGCAAAGCCAGACTCGGCGACTTGGTTGAATGACCTACAACAGGCTGGGAGGCTGCTGGGTTAAGTGCGGCATTAACAATCAATTACAAGCATTACGAGCCGTAAAAGTGACGCATTGACCAGAAGAAGAAGAAGCAGAAGAAGAAGCAACGCGGAAGTGAGAAATGTTGCGTGCTGAAATAAACTATGAGAATTGTTCTTGTTTTCTCCAGTGGCTCTCTCAGTTAATATTTATTTTTATTTGTATTTGCTGTATGCGTTGTCGCCGTGGCAGACAAACAATACAAATAAATTTTATTGTGGTCTCACACACACAAGCGCATTGTGCACAGATTTATATATATATTTTTTTTTTTTGGGTGGATTTTTTTAGGGACTCGTAAAAAATGAGTTGTCCAACCAAACTGGCCACACTTTAATGGCCATTTTAATGCCCGTTATGTTGATTATAAGCCAACCGGCACTAAACTGCACAGATGAACGTGCACAAACATGTTCAGCTTTGTACAAGTCGACGGAAATAGAAATGACCCAGAGAATTTCAAACTAACTAACAAAAAAAAAAATCAAAAAAGATTTAACTATGTATTCCGGAAATGTCAATTTTAATCTCTAATCTCTCTCTTTCTCTCTCTTTCTCTTTCATTTGTTAAATGTTCAACAGTTGACAGGGTTTATTTTATTTTGCCCCAAAAAGTAGGCAACCATTTTTTTTAACAACTTTTATTTTAAATTAATTTATGCTTGCTTGTTGTTGCCACGCCCATTTTGCGGTTGAAATTCAGTTGATTCAAAAAAAAAAAAAATTAAAAAGCTTTGTGGCTTTTTACTCTGTTTTTTTTGCGGTCTGTCATTGTTGTGTTTAGCGGAAACGCAGCATTGCGTCCACTTCCGTTAAAGTTGAACAAGTTTTTTCTTGCTCTCTCTCTCTCTCTATCTATCTGTTTTTCTTATCCATTTAACATGCAGAGTATGCAAATGTTAAAGCTTTTGAAATAATTGCCAGAGGACGAACCACACCCAAAACTAAACCAAACCAAACCAAATCGTTCAAATTTTATTCGCCTTTTGTTGCCACAATCTTTTACCATTACATTTCACCTAGTGTTAAAAACTTTATGACCACCAAAGCAAAGACATGCGAACCGAAACGACACCAAACCGGACCAGGACCAGAACCAGGACCAGGGCCAGGGCCAGGACCAGTTTAGAGCGAGTAGTCAGTGTCAAGCTAAAAATTCGAAACAGATTCTAAATCTATTTAAAAGTTATAGCCACAACTATTTGTGGCATTACAGGACAGGGTTACCGTTACATCCTACACACTACTGGCCGTCCAGCTAACGCAGGACTCTGCTCCTTTACCTTGTCAGAGAGAGAGAGAGAAAGAGAGTGAGTGAGTTTCAGTTCTATTCATAGCCATTTTGCCTCTTGCAAGTGGCGGCTCTGTTGATGCCGGTGACGTTGCAAAACTTTCTGACACTTTAAAAACTTTTCACTCACTCACACACACACACGAATATTTTTGCGGTCCTGGCTGCCAAAGTTAAGTTAAATGGTTTTAAAGGTTTCGGTTACGTGAGCTTATCCACTGTGTGTGTGTGTGTGTGTGTGTGTTTGGCTCCTATTGAAATTTTGTACTGTCATTTAATGTGCCAAAGCCTTGTAAATATTATTTGTCGCAAGCAATGGCAAAAATTAATTATTGAACCAACATTGTTGTTTCCTATAATCTCATAAAAAACTATGTATTTTTTTTTGTGGCCACGATTTATAAGCCTTGACATTCTGCATAATGAAAAGCAATAACAATTTTGTTTTTTTCTGTATAATAAATAAATACATACAACTTGTAAGCACTCCATGTTCTGTGCCCTACCAAAAATTATCCTGCTGGTGTTGCTGTTAAAATGCCATTCAAATATTTGCCATTTGCAAAAAAAAGAGAGGAGAATGAAGGGTGGCAGGGGGGGGGGGGAGCAGGAAGGGTCGCGATAAAGACGACTACTGACATATAAAAATGTTTATACATGAAAATCTGGAAATGAATCGCTCTATTATTATTGCCAACTGCTGTGCCCCCAAACTCAACTATGGTCCACTACATCTTTTTTTATCGGTTGCTATTTATTTATTTGTATATGTGTATACATGTATATATATATATATATATATTTTTTTTTTTGAATTTATGCTCTATAATTTAATGCGACTACATTCGTTTTATGATTTCGTTTCGACACGAGAGTCCCATAAAAAAAAAAAAATAAACATTTGCCCAGGCAGTACTTTTTTGATCTATAATATTGGTCAACTTGTTGGAATTGGTGGGGGAAAATATATTTCCCCCTTTTCATTTTATGATTGAGATTGTTAAATTTGTGTTCGTTATCAAGAAAATAAATAAAACTGTTGGACTATAAGGAAAATATTAAATAGTTTCCTTTCGACTAAAGAAAATAAATTCTCAAAATGACTTTATAAAATATGAACAATCGACAAAGTCATGAAGATTTTCGAAAAGCAGCTTTTAGGATTTAAATGAGGTTTATGTCAGAAAATAAGTTTCATTTTCAAGGTATTTTTTGTTTGCTCATTTTTTATTTATTTTTATTATTTATTTGTAAAATATTTTGTTTTTTTTTTAAGCTAAAAACAATGCAAATAAATTAGGATTATATTTTGGTGTCCAAAAAAAAAAAGAAGTATTTCTTAGCTGGAGCTTTCTTTAAATCTTTAACTGTACCAAGGATTGAGAATTTACATACAAACATATTATGGAATATATGGCATAAATTGCATTTACTGGGAGTTGTCAGTTTCTGGTTCTGCTACTGTCGGTTAAGGTTTGTCTGCTTGAATGCTGCTGCTGCTTCTGCTGCTTCTGCTGCTGTCATCCTGTCTGTCTTTCTGACTGTCAGGCAAACGTAGAGCCAGGAGAGCCTAGCACGTTCGAGTGCTTTGATTACAAACACATAAACATTTAACTCAATTTGCATTTTCATGGGCTCTAAAATACAAAGAAAGCCACGCACAAAAGAAGGTGGCAAATAAAATAAGAAATGCTCTTTATTTTTTTTCAAGCCAAGCATGTGTAAAAAGAGTATAACAAAAGTTGCCAAACCAAGAAATTGAGCATTAACCATTAAAATTAAAAAAAAAAAAGAACTTTGGTCTGACATTAACGGGAAGTTGTCATACAACGGAAAATGGGGCTGGGTGCGGCCGATTACTGGCTATATGTGTGGGTATGTTATATGCCTGGGATCGTAAGCATTTCATGGGTGATTGGTTTGTTACACCTACTTCTTTTTTTGTGTGTGTGTTGTATACATTTTCAGGACCTACTCCAAGCAGGGCCAACCAGGTGGTGGCCCAGAAGCCCTGGGCGTTGTCTCATATTCATAATAATAACATTTAAAATAATTCAAAACGAGGCTTTTTTCGTTTTTTTTTTTGTGTTGATTGAGGATGTTGTGGTCTTGTCCCCTCAACTTGTATTTATTATGTTCATACTCAAAGGGGCAGCAGCAGCAGCAGGCATAGTCACTCGCCACTCAGAATTCAGTTAGTACGTTTAGCAATTTGGCACGCCAGGTAAAACAAAAAAAAAAAAAAATAGCTCGAGAGTAGAACAGGAAGAAGAAGGCAAACAAAGGCAAAATTGTTGGCGTTGTCATCGTTTCGCGAAGCCTTTAAATTATGTCACGTAATTAAGCTGCATTAATGTGCGTCTACTTTGGCACTGAGTCAACTTTCTCCTACTTTCTCCTAGAATATTTCATGTGAAATATTTTTATGCTTTTGCCTTTTAATTAAAATATGCTTACATTTTGTGCCAATGGGCAATGAAGGTTTTACATTTTCTGCCAATTAATGGCTTTGTATTTGCAAACTTTCTGAGTATGTTTTTATTGTATTTTATTTTTTTTTTATTACCATTGCGTGTGTCAACGAAGCATAGCCAAATTGGCCACTCGAATCTTTAACTTGCCTTTAATTATAAAAGAAAAACACAAAAACACAACAAGAAAAAATTAATTAAATTAAATTTAAACCACACAAACCAAACCAAATCAAACCAAACCAATAAATCTGAACAGTGAATGACCCAAAGCCAAAGCCACACTGAACTTAAACTAATTGGCAACTGAAACGCATTGAACGTTTGAAATAAAATTTTATACAAATTGCCCCATTTTACAACAGTTCAAAACAAAAAAAAAATGCACTAAAAGAGTAACAGAAATAAAAAGGATTTTTTTCCACAAAAATCGTAGTATGCCTTGATGCACAATGCTAATTCCAAATGCATTTAATACCGAAACAAACAAACAGATATACAAACAACTATAAAAATACAAAAATAAATAAATGAACGAATGCCTAAACAAATGAACAAATAAATGCTTGAAAAAACAATTGCTATTGCCAGATTATAAGCCATCGTTTGGATTTTTGATTGAAAAAAGGAAATCAGAAAATCGAGACAAAAAAAAAGAAACTAGATCATCTAGGTTTTTAAATGATTTTTAATGTCATGTTGCTCCCAAAATGGCCAGGAACCAAATTAAATTTCATATACATCTAAGAGACTGAGAGCTTAATTGATTTGACCATGAGACGTTGATATTCATATTCTATTTGAGTATAACTTTCAAACTGTAAATTAAACTCTTAATATTTAATAAGTTAGGTGACACACTGAGGTCAAATTGGAGGTAAATTCACGCAAACAGTCGACAGTCCCCTAAGAAGCTTATAATCAAATGTTTTACCCTTAATTCAACTTTCTCATTATTTTATTATTGCTGCCTTTGTGGTCTATTTTGAGTGTGTGTGAGCGTGATTATGTGACAATTTAAACACAGCTTATCATTTACATGTATTTCTAAATTTAAATGTTATTTCCTCTTTCGTCCGTCTAACCCTTTCGGCATTCTCCGTCCTGTCTGTGTGTTCGTAGTGCTGACAATGCGGCTGTTTCTTTTCCCATTAATTATGTGCTATTTGTGTGTGCGAGTGAATTTGTACGACAATTGTGTAGTTATTTATAAACGCCTCGTAAGCAACCGACATGCATGCAGTCATTTTGCTCGCGAGCTAAACTCGTGAGGGGCTTTGTGGGGGGTTTTATGTGGAATTACTGTGAGTAAATCCGGAATTGACTTTATGATTTTGATTTTGACTATGTGAATTTGATTTATGTTTTGCCATTTTGCGCATTTATGTTGATTACAAGGCACAAAATCTCTTGAATGTCAAAATTTCAATTAGTCTTATCGTAATTAACTAAAAATGGTTAAAATTTAATTAAAATGGAAATAAATGAAAATACATAAAAATCATAAATAATTTAAGGATATTTTAAATTGCATTTGAATGTGAAAAACTTTCTGAAACTAGATGGTTTTTTGTACTTCAAAGAGTGTATTTTCGTGAATATTTTAAAGTACCTTTTACTACTTTAGAAGATCGGAAAACTAGGTGAATTTGTAGGGCATATATGAAATTACTTTTTACCATTGAAAGCTACTGGATTTTTTGAGCAAAAACTGGCTGACTTTTTTTCTGTTTTGGCATTTTTCCGATTGTCTTTCCCCTTCAAAAAAAAGGTTCCAAAAAGCAGATGATTTTTTTCAGTTTTTCCTTTAAACTTTTCTAGCTAAATTTTGTTTATATTTTTTTTTTAAAGATTTCTGATTCAAACATAAATGAATTAAGGCTAACCTTAAATTCCTATTCAAATATTGTGAATAACTACTGCTGATGTCCATTGTATTGGGCCAGTCAGTCAGTCAGTCAGTCAGTCAGTCAGTCAGTCAGCATATTCAACAGAACTAAGAATAAAAATAAAAGCCGAATGGCATTGCATAAACCAACATTAAAATTAGTTTTTGAAATTTGTAATGGAAAATGCCACAAAACATACACACACATACACACACACACACACACACACACAGAGACTCTGGGAGTGACCGAGCCATAACTAACTAATTGTAAATGTAACTATGGCCCCTCTGGATGGATGGATGGATGGATGGATGAATGGATGGATGGATGAATGTGGGTGAAGTGTGAAAATTGCGCTGTAAAGGCAGCTGAGTCAACAACAAAAGCGCCGCGTTCATGATTGCCTCTCCAAAAGAAAAGAGCTGGTTGTGCGACAAGTGTGTGTGTGTGTGAGTGTGTATCCTGTTGGCAATGCACTTTTATAGCAACGTTTGTTTAGCCTTCCTCGTTTTTTTTTTATTTTTCTATTTTATTCTCTGGCAATTCACATTCGTTATTTTTTTATATTTTTTATTAACTTTTTGTTTTCTATTATTTTAGAGTTTTTCATTTATTTGAATTGGCCATATGAGCACATATCAAATGGGTGGTGTGCATATGTATACATATGTATATATATATATTTTGCTTAGATAGAAAAAACAACAAAAAAAAAATAAATAAAAAAAAATTGAATTTTATTATAATTTCCATATTGTTTTTTTTTTTTTTTTTTATTATTTTTGTGTTTCTGCTTTGTGAAAACAAAGAAATATTTTCACAGTTGATTTGCAATAAAGATGAAAGATAAAAATATATATATATATATA
>JAWNPY010000192.1:0-30908 GCA_035078625.1 Scaptodrosophila scaptomyzoidea
CAAGGACATGCTATGGTCCATTCGAAAGAGCATTAAATTGAAAAATGTTAACTTTCATTCCGAGTTTTTATTTATTTAATTTACATACTTATATGAATATTTTAGATTTAGCCTATAAATAGCAACAAAAAAAAAACAAAAACATCTACTTAACCTCATATATTTATTTATATATATTTAATCTCAAGCTTCTCAACCATTATGTAGACCCATGTTTGTTTTGCCATCAAATAAATTGGACTGATACAAATTACTAAACATATAAATATATATTTATTTACAAAAAAATAATAAAGATAAAAAAATTAATTTGTTGTAATTTTTTATCACATTTTGGTGGGTGGCCAAAGGTTTTCCACTTCACTTAATTCCACACAACTCAATAAATTATGATATTCCAGGAGCAGAACTAAAAAAAAAAAGGAAAAATAATAAAATTAGTTTGGATAATAAATCGAGGGTTACACTTACAATAAGGTTCTGTTTGCCAAATATCGAAAAGCTTTTGCCTGGAGCAGCATAGTTTTTTAATGAGGGCGCGCTTAAAACGCACAACTTTCTCATTCATATTCGAATAGGCCTTGAGCAGGGAATTGGGAGTGGCGGTCAGATTGGGCCTGAACTTGGCCAAGGCAGGACAAACTAGGCCATCCAAAAGGAATTTGGCAAAGTGACTGCAAAAGAAAAGTTGATGGAAAATTTAGAGAAAAGTTCATTTGCATTTTTTCAAAACTTACCAGCAGGCATTTTCACTTGGAGGCATTTCCACCTCGGTAAGTGGCAACTGCCAGCCACTTTTGCCAAATGTGGCATCGACAAAGCAATAAGTTTTACCCTCGGCCTGGTTATAACGCGGCAGGGGATCATCTCGAATCTTGAGTATATTGCAAAGCAGCGGAGTATAAAGGAGCAGCCATTCGGGTTGAATGGCCGTAATGCCACGTATAAACATTTTAGTTGTCTCACCATTTTGTAGCTCAAAGGCTTCTTGGTATATAATCCATTCGGGAGTTTTTTGCTTCAACACCGAGGAGGCATGTATAAATACGGGCTCCTCCATATCAGCACAATTGTAGGCATATTTCAAACGACGTCTTTCTTCCTTATCGCTTATGTCATTGAGTGGAATTTTACGTGCCACTCGATCGCCCATGCCCACAAGCAAAAGTTGACGCAGAAAGCGCGCTTGTTCGTCTGTAGGTGGCTTCATGGCCGGATCCACGCACAAATTCGCATTGACTACATGCAAATTGATCAAATTGGTCAATAGGACACGCAGTTTACGCACTTCACTGATCGCCTTCTTTCTCAGTCCATTTGTCTCGCAATAATTGTCTAAATTGTTCAAGGTGCAAGCGTATTCGGCACCACCCACGGCCTGGAGTAGGACCATGGGATCACCAAGCAACTGGGAGTGACCAGTGCCGGCCCAGTGTTGTCGTTTCTTATAAAACTTGTTGTCCTTAGGCGCCACATCGGTTTCTCGCGTCACCCCGTTCTCAATGAGCACCTCTTGGACGGACAAGGCAGCCACCAGGCAAACGGCATAGGGCATTAAATCATTTTGATTGGACAAGGCCAACATTTTGCCAAAACGTGGTCCCACCGGGTAATTTGCAATAACGCGGCCCAATTTCGTTAAAACAGGTGGCAACTCTTTGTTGTCGCTTGCGCGTGCCTCTAAGGCACCCAAAATAATAAGACGTTGCTCAGCGGCCTGCAGTTGCAG
Source organism: Scaptodrosophila scaptomyzoidea (assembly GCA_035078625.1). Lineage (NCBI taxonomy): Eukaryota > Metazoa > Arthropoda > Insecta > Diptera > Drosophilidae > Scaptodrosophila > Scaptodrosophila scaptomyzoidea. Next base: position 1,730 of record JAWNPY010000192.1, read on the forward strand.
CTCATCTGGTGGCGTGGGAAAGGGAAAATGGACGACTCGATCTATGCCCATGCAACGCATTTGAAGCATTAAATCCTCAACGGGTTTCTGTTGTATATCCGGTATATTAAAGTCCTCAAAGATGTCATTGTACACGGCACTCGAATACAAGCGATAGCAGTGTCCTGCACTCACACGCCCGGCGCGGCCAGCCCTTTGATCGGCCGAAGCTTTTGTCGTATAGGTGACCACATAGGCCGTCACACCGGTAATTTTATCATACAGTTTTGTCTTGCGACGTCCGCAATCTACAACATATTTAATATTGGGTATGGTCAGCGAAGTCTCGGCCACATTTGTGCTAACCACACAAAGACGGCAGCCCTCGGGTATGGGCTGAAATATGCGATTCTGTTCGGCTGAAGATAACAGGGAATACATGGGTAGAACCCACAAGGGTTGACGTGAATTATTGCCATTTGATTCTAGTAAAACATTTGCCAAATTATCCTCATCATCATCTGGAATTTCATCATCACCATCATCTTCATGCATATCTGCCTCGGTATCATCTGTGGGCAATTGATAATCATCCAAAGTGATTTTGGGCAATTTGGGCAATTGTTTAACAAATTTCTTTTTCGTTTTAAGTATGCGGCGTATAGTGCGTTTCATATCAAAGCGATTATCCAGACGTGAGTCAGCCTCCTCATCCTCCTCCTCCGCCTGCTCCTCCTTCTCATTTGTCGTTTCTTTTTTCTCTGCTTTGTGATAAGGAAAAGTCTTTCTTAATTTACGTACCAATTGCTGTACTTCCTTCTGACCCGTAACAAATATTAAAATGCCGCCTTCTGGCAACTGAGCATGAATTTTCGCAGTCTTCCGATACGCCTCGGCCATATAATCCTCAGGAGTTTCCTTTTGGAAATGTATCGTTACGGGAAATTGACGAGCCTCCACTTTTAAGACAGGTGGCGGCACTTTAAATAATCTTTTATTTTCGGTAAAATCACTGACACGCAAGGTGGCCGACATTATAATAAGTTTGAGTGGATTTCCACGCTTCTGACGTAGCGGTATAATTCTGGATAATAAGCCAATTAATATATCTGTGTAGACACTGCGTTCATGCGCCTCATCCAATATGATAACCGAATATTTGGTCAATAGAAAATCAGATTCAATTTCCTTAATTAAAACACCGTCAGTCATGAATTTAATACGCGTGGCTGGCGTCACATTGCCCTCGAAACGTATTAAATAGGATATTTTACTAGTCGGCAAGTTCATTTCATGGGCCACGCGTTTGGACATGGCTATGGCCGCCACACGTCTGGGTTCTGTGACGCCAATCATTTTGGTGCGGGCATAGCCAGCCTCATACAGAAATTGAGGTATTTGTGTGGTCTTGCCAGAGCCTGTTTCGCCGGCCACAATCACAATGCTATTCTCATTGATGGCCTCCATCAGTTCCTGTTCTTCGCCCAAAATGGGCAGTTTGAAGCGGGCAGCTTGAATTTTATCATCACGATAAACTGGCACATAGCTGGTCTGGTAAATTTCCTTGGGTTGTCGTTGTTCTACAATTGTTGGTTTAGGTAATTCTTTGGACTGTTCCATTATTGTTACTGGTTTTGGTTTCGGTTTAGGTTGAGGTTCTTCCTTGTCACTTTCATCTTCACTGCTGCTGCTGCTCGACTCCTCCTCTTGTAAATGAATTACATTTGGATTCTTACGCTTGGCCTCTAAACTCTCGGCCTCTTCGTCAAGTAGCTTTCTTTTTCCTGCGCCTTTGATGGCATTTACACGCCTGCTTACTGCATTTAAAGTTTGCTCTGTCTGCTCTTGTTTCTCCTTTTTCCTGGCCATATATTCCTCAAGTGTTTGCAAACGTTTCAGGCCCAAAGTTTGAGCCTGACTTATCGATGTGTATTGCTGCAGTTCAGCAGCTGGGATTTGCACGGCAGCCAAGTCTTCCAGTAGTTTGGCGCGCTATATATAAAAATTTAATAAAAATAGTAGCCTTTGTGCCATTTTTACTTACGCCTTCCTTTTTCTTTTTCTTGTCCACAATTGCTTGCAAATGCTTGCGTTGTTTTTTGCTCAAAATTTTTATATTCTGTTTCTTTTCCTCTTTGATTTTGGTGGCCCGCTTCTGAGAGGGTAAAACCAAGGCATTGGCCTCATCATAGCCAGCTCCACTGCCCGTGGCCACATCGCCCACATCGATTTGTATCTGCGAAAAAAATAAATAAATTTTATAACCATTTTTAATTGTCGTTTTCCTTTCAATCTACTTACATTCTTGACTACAGAATTATCCACAATTGTTTGCGGATTTCTACGCGCCTTGGCATTGTACAATTTCTTTCCCATGTTGTTGATGGAAGTACACAAATATCAAGAAATTTAAAAAATCAAGTTTCAGATTCCATACGCACGTGTAGTATTTTTTTTATAAAAAAAAAAACAACTGTGGTAATTTAATCGACTAGTCGATCTTTAGTTGCGCTCAATCGGCTAATTATCATTGGCCGAGGAGGAAACTCTGCTAGCAAAAAAAAAAATTTGATGTTTAGAACTAATTTTTTATAATTTTCTTTGCATTAAACTGGTTATACGACTAAATATTATCAAAAATAATATTTATTATAACCTAGTTGTCAATTTAGCGGCGAAATTAATCAGCTGTTTTGAAAGTTTGTATATTTAAATAGCCTAGAAATAGAAAGCTCTTGAATATTTTAACAATTAAGTTTTTAATTTGTAGGTTTTTAACTAAATTAAAAATTTATAAATTTTATTTATTTATAAATTTACAACTTTATATTATTTGGCAACTCTACCAGTTTTTGTTTTTTATGCGCTTGTATATGCTTGTATGTTGTGTGTGCTAGAGTGTGTGTGTGTGTTATTGTGGTATCTTTGCTGTTGGTCCGTCTTTGTTTCTCACAAAAATAATCAAGAAAATTATTTAAATTCAATTATTATTAATTAAGTTATTCATAAATAAACAACCAAAAAAAAAGTGTAAGTTAGAGAAAAAAACAGCACACACAATTTGAACTCTTTAATTGAAAGTTAACAAACATAAATTATTTTTATTGGGCGGCGGCGACTCTTCGTCATTTCATGTTTTAGTTGTTGTTGTTGGTGGTATTTGAGAGTGAGCTCAGCAGCAGCGCATCGTGCAGCAAGCAACAACAGCAAACAAAAAAAAACAAGTCGAAGCTGACGTCGACGTCGATGCACCTGTGCAAAAGTGTGCACATAAAATGACCACCCAACGACCGCATCGAAATGCCACCACCACCAGCACACAATCAGCAGCGGCAGTGGCAGCAACCGCTTCATCAGCCACATCAAAAGTGGTCGGCGAATCTGACTATGAAACCTTGATGCAACGTTTGCACATAGGACAACAACAACAACATGCGGGTGCAGTGGCTCCAGCCATGGCCATGGGCATGCGTGGCTATCAACGTTCCCCCGGAGCCATAGAGAATTTTATGCATGATCACCAGCAGCAGCAACCACCTAGAATGCTGTCCAGCGAGGATTATAAATTGTACGAAAGGAATAATATTATAGCTGCCTCGAAATATGCCACACCCAAGCCAATGGAGCAATTAATGGGCAATGGCAGCCATCATCATCATTCAATTTTATCCTCCACATCACCGCAAATTTATGCGCCAACTGCCCAAATCCTGGGTCAACGTATAGTGCCCCAAAAGCATTCGCCAGTCTATGAAAATCTTGAATTTTATGGAGGCGGCACTGGAGGAGGTGGAGGTAGCGGCGGCGGCGGAACAGGATCCACACAATTTGATTCAAATCATAAACGTGCACAGCCACAAAGTCCTGGCAGTCGTCAGAATGCCATGCTAAATGATTATTTATTAATGCAGCCCATTGGCGGTGGCCGATTTGCACATACGCCAGTCCCAGACACTTCCATAAATAATAGTCACAATCATCAGCATCAGCATCATCATCATCATAATCAGAATAATCATGAAGAAGTGGCTCCCATTTATGAGAATATTATACCGCATTCAGGTAAGTTAGAAAAAACTGTTCTATAAAACTGAGAAACCAACGATAGTTTCAATGTTTTATTTTAGATGATATATCGAAAGATTAATTTTTAGTGTAGAGTCCTTTACAGTAAAACAATGACAAAATTGTCCATAAATACTAAATTTTTTATCAACTTTTGTTGATATTTTTAAAATTATTCCCCAATTAAGTTCGTTCCAAATAAGATGAAAATCTAAAAACTTTGAGTTCTTTATAATCAAAAGAATGCAAAAAATGATAGAAAATTGCATATTTATCAATGTTTTTAATTTATAATTTGATTTTTTCTTTTAAGGACAACGCGCTCAGCCGCAGGCCTCGCCAGCCACAGCGACCATGTATCAGCATACGGAAATGTTAACTGCTTCACAAAATAATAGTTTAGCCTCGAATAGCAGCAATAATAATAGTAACAACAGCTCCCAGCATAATCGTGAACATTCTGGTCTGGATATTAATGCCTTGTTGGCTTCCCCTTTGCATCAGCGCAGCAATTCAAATTCTTCGGCTGCCACCACAACGGGCACTTTGCATTCGCCGACTCAACGCTTTAGAAACCTAAGCTTGCCCAGTCATCTGAGTCCGGGCGTGCAAAATGCGGTGCCAGCGTCGCCAGCAAAAACCACACATGATTATAAATTGCAACAGCACACGCCCATCAAACATTTACCTTTGCCGCACGGCGGCATTAATGTCTCTGTCAATCCCAATTATATTGAGGATATTAATAGTTCGGACTATGTTTGTATGACTGCCAATTTGCATAGGAATACGAATACGGCCACCACAGCAGCTCCAGCCAGTCCACAGCGAGCGGTAATAGTTAAACAGGCCAATGTCAATACGAACGCTGTGGAACCACAGAATCCACCGGAATCCCAGCAGCAGCAACCGCAACACTCATCAAGAACAACCAGTGAATCGCCAGCTAATCAGTTGCGTGTCACACCCATTGCCACGGCACCGCTGGCAGTGGCCACTTCGCCCACACCCAGCCAAGGCAGCACAGGTAAATTTGAACAACAATTCTTTACCTAATTTTAGCATCTCTTTATAAACATTTGATTTGTCTTTTTCCTTAAAAAAATGCTTAAACCAAAGTGGCCACAGCTGCCGCGGCTGCTTTAATGCCCAAACGAGGTAGATTCTAAACAGCAACAACAACAAAAACCTAATTAATTTTCAATTTAATTTAACATGTATATTTTTTTTCATTTAAACAAGGCTTGACCAAGAATCTGCTGCCTTACAGCGTTACACCACCGCGTCCGGCTGGTCCCACAGAGGCGCAACGTAAAATTGAGGAATTAACGCGACAATTGGAAGAGGAAATTGAACAGAGCGAAGAACATGGCGAATATTTTGGTAAATATAAATCACGCTAATTTAAACTGACTTTGAATTAATTACGAATTCTTTGTGTTGCCAGGAATTTGCCATACTTGCGGTGAGAAGGTCAAGGGTGCGGGTCAGGCCTGCCAGGCCATGGGTAATCTTTATCATACCAATTGCTTCATTTGTTGCTCTTGCGGACGCGCTTTACGCGGCAAGGCGTTTTATAATGTGCATGGACGAGTTTATTGCGAAGAGGATTATATGGTAATCGAAATAACGTTAAATAAATATCGACAAGTTTACTAACAAAGAATTTATCTTTTTTTAGTACTCGGGCTTCCAGCAAACGGCAGAAAAATGCGCCATTTGTGGTCACTTGATAATGGAAATGGTAAATTTGATTTTCTCCCTGTGATTTGATATATTTTTTTATTGCCTATAATTTTTTTTTATAGATCCTACAGGCCATGGGCAAATCATATCATCCTGGCTGCTTTCGTTGTTGCATTTGCAATGAATGTTTGGATGGTGTGCCCTTTACAGTCGATGTGGATCATAAGATTTATTGTGTTAACGATTATCATCGAATGTTTGCCCCGAAATGCGCCAGTTGTGGCAAAGGTGAGTTGATTTATGGCAAAACAAGAAAAACAAAAACGACACTTCTACTAAATTTCCATTTTCAGGCATTACACCTGTTGAGGGCACAGATGAAACGGTTCGTGTGGTTTCCATGGACAAAGATTTCCATGTCGATTGTTATATTTGCGAAGAATGCGGCATGCAATTGACTGATGAGCCAGATAAACGTTGTTATCCCTTGGATGGACGTTTACTTTGTCGTGGCTGTCATTTACAGCGCTTGGCCTTGCAATCTTCGCCACATGCCCGCCACCAGGAGCCTGTATGCGCTTCCTATCAGTATATGGGCTAAATATTACAAAACATGAAACAAAAACAAAATATTCCATTTACAAATTTAGGTACTTAACAATTTAAGTATACATATATAAAAAAAAAAATTTCCTCCTATTACTGCCGACTGAATAATACATTTTTATACTTTTTTCAAAAGAAGGAGACATCGTTCCTAACTATTGGTCCGTCTGTCCTTCTTATTTTTTCCCTAATCTACATGTCTAAAAATTACCAACAGGAATTTTACACAATTGTAAATGGCACCTAAAAGTATGCTAAGACAGAATGAATTGTGTAAGTTTGGGTATTTTAAAATTTGGGTTTCTGCAATTATTTAAAGAACTGGTAATGATAGAGAAAAACAAATTACGTTTCTAGACTCTACTCGACATCCTCTTTCGTTTAATATGTCATTTGGTGCAGTTTTAGAAGATCATCAAATTTCGCAGTCAGTTGTAAGGATTTTCTTTGGGCACAACAGTGTTTAACATATATCTTGAGAACCACTTGAGATACAGGAATATAAATGACACATTCTGACTCGTCTGAACATATCCTTTCGTTTGATATCCCGTTTGTCCAAATCCGACCAGTTTTTCATATGAAAAATAATGAAAAACGAATTCAGGGAAAATAGCGGGAAATTAGCTATTTTCACCTAGAAAAAAATAGCCTACAAGGACAAACGGCATATCAAACGAAAGGGAATTTTCAGTCAGTTCAGGATATGCAATAAAAATTTCAGTAACTTAAGCTGTTCCTGAAATATATGTTAAAAACTGTTATATCCCAAAAATAACTTTGAAAAATTATTGCAAATTTCATCATTTGAAAAAAATGCACCAATATAGAAAAATGGTATATCAAACGAAAGGTAAAATTCAGACGAATCAAAAAATAGATTTTATATGTTAGTAACTGACGCCGTTCACAAAATATATGTAGAAAACCAAATTTCAAACCAACCAAATTCAAATTTTGTTTTAAACCTAGACGGTGTCCTGTTCGTCCTTTTCCACATATGACATAGCATTTGAAAGATAATTGAATGTAGTTTTACGAAAAAATTATATTTTGAATTTGTTTTAAAGAGTTTAGGAAGTAATTGAAAAAAGTATTAAACTTCGGCGCCCCGAAGTTAACTTTCCTTCCAAGTTGTATTTATGGTTTACTCAAGTGCAATTACAGTCAAAATGCATTTAAAAACACTCGAATTATATAAAAAATCAAAACATTCTTTATTTTTTTTTTGAGTACTTAAACTAAATTTAACTCGAAGCTATTCCAATAAACACACAAATTTATATTAATCAATTTTAATGCATTAAAATCTCAATTTGTACCAGACGCTTATTAGTATCCGGTGGCATGCGATAGGGCAAAGTGGCGGCCATATTTGTAATGGCCTTGGCACGTTCTCGTAAATATTTGAGTGTACCTTCCCGAATTTCCACGGAGTTGGTGCTGCTGCTTGTGCTGCTGCTGGCATCCAATTTAGAGCCAAACTGAGAGGAAGATTCTTGGGTTTTTTGGGCCAAATATTCCGTATAAATGATATTCATGGCAGCCAGTAAAACATCGGGCAAAACTCTAATTACATCGCCGCCAACACGTTTCAAATTCCGTACACATTCATCCACTTCGGCTGCATTGCTGGGCGTTAATTTATTTTTGGCCAATATTTCCGAGGCCAAGCGATGTTCGCCCGCATGATAATAGTCAAAGAATTTCAACAATTCCGATAACAATGTATAACTGACGATAATGTGAGCATCCACTTCAGTTTTGCGTATAATTAAGACTTTGTTCAAACGCTCGGTAAGGCCAAAGAGACGCTCACGCATTGTGCCCTCCTGTGGCTGCTGGTGAACGACTTGGGCCAACAACGAAGAAATAATCTTCAGAGCCTTGTCCAGTTGACCGGCAATAAAGTAAAGATTAAGGGCAGCCTCAAAATTGCTACGCTCAACCAGCTCATCGCCCACCAAGCCAGCCAATGAATATTTATCGTAGTCCAAGGTATGAAATTGTGAAAATAGGCCACTAAAATAGATCAGAAAAAGCTAAATTGTATAGTTAGTTTAGCATTTTCACTAGCTTACCCAATATAACGCATAGAATCGGATTTATCCGGTTTACCAAAGATCAACTCAGTCATTTTTGTATCGCAATTCTCAATTAATAAATCACAGACACAGCCCAATAACAAATTGCGTCCATCGTTGCCCTTAAATTGTCGTAACAAGTAATAATATTGTATGGCCTCTTCGGTGTCCGATTGCTCGAAAGCCTTCGCATACATAATAATGAGTCTGGCCAGATTTAAACGTTTCATGGGCTTGGGATCTTCGGGTTCGGTAGATAATAACGGCATTTGTATGGACGTTGGACAGCCCAGCATACCCAACTCATTCAGGGCAATGGCCATGTGAACGGCATGTGGGCGATTCTGTTCAGTTCTGGCCAAGAACTCAATGGCCGACTCGAATTGACCCGTTAGAGCCAACACTTGGAAATATAAGGGTGTCTTTTCCCTGGCATTGAAGTAATTCTCACCATATTTCTCCAGAATCATCGCCTGCAAGCCGGCATAAGTCAATTGTTCAATGTTATAGTCGCGCCGCTCGTCAGTGCGTAAAATCGACAGCTGCATCCACAAAAAGTCATCAATGGTGCGCACCACCTCCGGGTGACCCTCATTGGGATCACAGGCCAAGATTAGGGCATACACGGCCTTTTTGTAAGGATCTGTGGACACTTTCAGCTTATCCGAATACTCTAACTTCAATTGTCCCTCGATTTTGGCCTGTATCTGTTCAAATTGCGGATTCTGTCGCTGCATTAAAACTTTCAAGAGATCCGAGCCCACCGAGGCTTCTTTAAGAAATTGCACAGCCGCCGACAAATCGCCCGTACGCAGACTATAATAGACTTGGGCCCACAGTGGCCTGCCATTGACCACATCGAGCAGGCCCACCAAAGTCTTAGGCTGCTGGAAGGTGACAGCCACAAAGGAATTAACCAAACTGTAAGTATTGGGTATGCCGCCACGACGAGCCACCAGCAGGTTCTTTTGTATGATTGTATTCATATATTGCTTGTAGCGGCGCTCTAAATAAGTGCGTGCCTGCTTCACAAATTGCGGGGCCGTCTGGCGGCATTTAATGGGATCTCCTGTGCGTGCGATGGGCGTGGTATCTGCCATATATTCGAGGACAGACCACATTTCAGAGACCATTTCGTCGCTAAACTTCTCCTGGGCCAGTTGCTTGAAGGCCGCCACCAAATTGGGACGATGGCCCGCTTGTATCAAACTTTGATTATATTTGGCTATTTCCTTGGCATACAAAGCCTCAATGGGATTAAGGCGCGATCGTGGCTGCGGCTCTTGGGGCAGGACAGTGCGCACGGTGCGCTGTATATCGGGAAAGTCCTCTTGATCGGGTCCCACGAGTGAGTTTAGCAGACGTTCCTTTTCCTCGCCCCATTCGGCATAAATGCAACGCCATTTCTGCTTGTCCACAGCCTCGAAAATCTAAATGAAACTCAAATAAATTAAACAACTCTTTATCAAATTTAATTATCTATAATTGATCAACTTACACTACGATTTGTCTCCTCTATAACCGATAAAATGGCATTTTCACGTTCATTCTTCAAATAGCCGGCCACATCGGTATGAACAATTGGATCCAAAGGCTCAAACGATTTGCGTGCACTCAACGATTCTAATTTGTTCTTCATTTTGGGCAAATCTACACCCTTGGAGCCAAGCAAAATGTGTGCCTGCAAATCGTTGGTGCCGCTTTGGGTGACGCGCGAGTGTAATTCTTGGGTTGCTTGCAGCACTTGCGAAATTGTACGTTCCACGCGTGGCAGCTCGGTATCCATTTTGGTATCATTCGTAAGGCGTTGCGCCTGTTGCAGCAATTCGTTTAAATCCATTTTGTATTGTATATTATAAGCACGTGAGTTTAAATTCTAAGCAAATTTGTGTGTGGACAAGTTAAAACTGACAATACTAAAGGCGGCTTTTTGGTTTAGGGCTGGGTTGATTTTTATTTGACTATCGGTTGGGGGGTTGCCAGCTGTAACACAAAATGCTATCGCTATTGATAGATTTTTTGGAATCTTTCAAAACAAATTTCCGCAAATGACGCAATTTTTAAAAATCATAATTTTCCCATTATGTTTTCAAATGACAAAAAAAAAATTGTTAATAAATACAAATAAAATTAAAAATTCAAAGCTTCGAACACACCCGATATACTTGGAAGTAACAAAAACAAAAGCTGGCAGACAATCTGACTATTTTTTTCTATAAAAAAATTGCATTAAATAAGACTATAAAGGACCAAATATAATTTTCCCATTAAAATTAAAAAAATTAAAACTAATTAACAAAAAAATACACAAAAATATAAAATATTATAGAAAACCTATTCCAACGTTTGTTTCGATTATTTTCAATGGTATTAAAGTCATTTAAAACAGAAAAGAAAATATAAAACAGAATCAAATGATTTTTTCAATTTTTATCAGATTTTCCAAGAACTTGGTATTTAATTTTAAGAAATAAATACAATAAAAATAAAATTCCTACTCTTGCACAACCTTTCGCATTGAAAGGTAAAGCACTAATGACAACAACATAACACAAAAATCTAAAACAAAATTCAAAACGGCTACTGCGATTAACAATAATATATTGGCATTTTCAAGGCAGTCTTCATTTTTATTCCTTTGAAAACCTATATTATTTTTTTATTTTATTTAAAATATTTATTGAGCTGCCAACTTAATTGGAGTGTTGATTTGAATTCAGTGTTGCCTTTCGATAAGCCATCTGATTTTTAATGAATAGGTACAAAACAAAATAAAATTTGATTTATTAAAAAAAAAAAACAAATAAAAATTTTTCTAGTGTTATTCTATTGTTGTATTTATTGATAACCAAGGCAAGGCCAAAAAATTGAACCTTGGCCTTACTTATGTGCTGTGCTGCCGCCTGTGCCTGTCTTCAATTTCCATCATTACAAAAATGACCCTGACAGTTTGCGTATGCGATTACTGGCGACGCCGGCATTTTTTTAATAAACCGGCGACCAAGTCAGTTGGTGCATTGAGAAGACTGCAATTGGAATTGAATGCCATTAGTGGTAATTACTGTTTACGTGAATTGCTGGAGCAGGAAGCGCTGCGTCGCTGGCTAATGGATGACAAAGATGTCCACCTGGTTTGGTTGAACTTTGTGCCCCCTGACAAGGATACCATTGATTACAAATGGGCCGGAATGCTTTCCCACACAATTTGGGAGCATGTCGAAGTGGAACATTTAATGTCCTGGCTATCAACATTGGGCGGTGGTTTCTCAGCCCTTGGCGAACAATTTGAACGTTGTGTGGGTGAAAAAGATAAAAATTTAATTCGCATTAGTTGAATTTTTCACTTGACGTTTTTTTTTATTTTGTTTGCAGGCCGAAACGGCAGGGAAAATATCATTGAAACAATTAAATATTGGAATGCGTCTGGGCGATCCATTTTTGCAGGCGCGCTGTAAGCTTTATTATAGCATCTCATTAATCCAACGTGGTCAGCTGAAAATGGCCAAGCATCTAATAAGAGAACAATATCAATTTGCACGCCAGCATAAGGAAAACGATGTGCGTTTGATGCGCATGTGCCAGGGGATTTGGTTGCGTTTATGCTTTGAATATGAAGAGCGTCGTCATAAATCACTGCCAATTGAAAACGGAGGAGAAAGAAGCCGCCCCTGTGATAAACTCCAATTAGAACAAAATGTTAATCAAGTTGTTGTTATTGCAATCTAAAACTGATGTTTTTCTGTTTCGGTTTCAAATAATTTTAATTATATAAGAAAAAAACAAAAAAAAGAAATGCCTTTAAATTTTCAGCCAGAAATTGTTTAATATTTTTTTTTAATTTTGTACTTAAAAATTATTAAATTGACGCCATAATTTTTTATGTTTTGTTTTGTTTTTACACACACACAATTAAAAAAAAAAAATGTTGAATAATATAGTAAGTATATATATATATATAATAATTATAATAATAATAATAAACAAAACCCGCCTTGAAAAAAAAATAATATAGAAGAATAATGAAAAATGAAAGTTGCTGTTGTTGTTAAAAGCTGGCTGTTGTTGTTGTTATTGTGGTAAAGCTTTGATTTGTTTATTGTTTGTTTTTTTTATTACTTGGCCAAAGTTCCCATTGGATCCCAGGCAGGTAAAACAATTGGCTCCATTTCAAAGACACGTAAAACATTTTTGGGTACATATTTTTTATCAACAACAACCTCAAAGCCAAATTCCCTAAACCAATCGGCGCACATAACCAAATAGCCTTTTTCGCCACGATCCTCGCCCCAAGAGTTTTCCACACGCAGTTTTTGGGCCACGCCATTCATCTGAGAGAATGAGAATAAATAAAAGAATTCTCTTTTTCTCTAATTAAAACTTACATCCACCGAGACAGCCGTAAAGACCATGGCATGCGTCATAGCCGATTCACCGTAAATTAAACGATCTGCCTTGGAAAATGTGGTTTGTATATCGATGTCAAAGACCAATTTAAAATCATGACTAAAATGAAAGAAGGAAGGTCAAATCAAATCAAAGCTTTCTTTGCACGCCCATTTAACTCACACATCCACATCCTCAATGCCCTGTTTGGAGGCAAAACGCTTGCTCACTTCACAACCAAACCAGACAGCTTCGCCTGCCTTGAGCGACTTGGTTACCAGGGCCAACAACAAGTCCACATTTTGATTGTTATATAAAACGGGTCGTCCACCTACGACATTGCCCAGACAATCCACAGTATAGGCCTGATCATAGCTGCTTGTGGGCCTGGGATCGTTCACCAGACAAACTTTATCCTCGACATTGAAATGCGGCTTCACATAGCGTTCATAAAATTCCAGCGAGCTCACTGGACCAATGGATTGATAATTTTTGGATTTATCATAATATTCCCAGGTAAATGTCTCCGATGGGATGCCCAGACAAATGCCAACAACTTTGTAGATTTCCGACATTTGTTGTTGAATTAAACAACTGATTTCCTCATCTGTGGGATTCTGATCAATTAAAACTCTCAAATGGCGGGCATATTCACGCAGCTGAAATGAATTGAATTTTCAATTAATACAAATTAAAATAGAGTTTAAAATTGATTTATTTTTTTACCTTGCTTTTTAATATGGCATTCATGCGTATGCTAGACTCGCAGCTAAAGCTTTCGGGAAAGCATTTCTTTGGCATTAGACCATGTTTGGTTATCAAATTGACCAGCATGTCCCATTGACCACCATCCGACGTGGGATCAAGCAATAGAAATGATACCAAACGACCATCGACATCCTCGCCGCGCTGTGCCGTCTTAACAATATTGTTTAAAAAATAATTACATCTTTCAATTTTATCCCAATAGAATAGAAATGCCTGTGAGAATTCAAATTCATCCAAATTGAAACTCTTCATAAATGGCAGACGTATGCAATTTAATGCCGCAAATAGCCAACAGCGACCCGAACTGCGTTGATTGGTCACCGGTTTACCCTCCGTTTCCACCTTATAGTTGAACACATGATTGGCCGTCTCCAAGGCTTTCCGCGATAAGCAAACATCAAAGGGATCGACGCGCGAGCAGACATTTTGGGCCAAGACATTTTTCGGCTCGTTGTAGAAATTCTCACGCCATTTATTTAAGAGTTCCGGTGTTATGGCACTCGATGAATTTGAGGATTTTAAACCAAAATCCTTATTGCTGCTGCTACAAATGCTGCTTGCATTTAATGCTGCTGCTGTTGTTGTCGTTGTTGCTGTTGTATTATTCGTATTATGTGGTGGCGGAGTAACGGCAGATGCATTCAGGGTTGCAATCGATTGGAAGTTGTTGCTATTATTCTCATTCGCATTATTGGCAATGGCAATTGCGTTGTTGGTGTCGGCTGGAATTAAATCCGTTGTTTCATTATTGTTGTTGTTATTTTTCTTGTTGTTGTTGTTTTTTGAGGAGTAGGTGGAGTTGGTGGAGGAGGAATGAAAATAATATTGGGGAATTAAATTAAATGAGAGACGACGACGACATTTGGCTTTGGCAACCATTAGAAGACAACAACAATCGAGTGTCTTGCAAGTGACTCGATAATAATCTCGGTGTTGTTGTTGCATTTGATGTAGTAGTATGGGTAAACGCAGCCATTTCATAGCTGTAAATTGGATATGTCATAAAAACATATAAGAAGAAGTAGCAAAATATTTTGTTTTTTTCTATTTTAAGGATGGGGCAGGGAGACAGACGACAATGACAACGACGACGACAATTGGGTTAACGCCCATTAAAAAGCAACAGCTGTGAACACACACACACACACAAAGAATGCATTTTGCTAGTAATTGTGACAGTTTCTTTGTTTGTGTAGAATGAGTTAAGATTTATCTTTTGTTTCTTTTCCGTCTGCGTCGTTTGATGACATTTCTGTTTCATGTGTAGCTGTGTGTGTGTGTGTATATATTGGGGGTGTTTCTGCCATTTAAAGTTCGTGATGATGATGATGCACTTGGCAACAACTCTCTCTCACTCCTTTTCTTACAAGCCTATATACGGGTGTACTTCCAAATAGTACATACCACCGATTGTGATGAAATTTGGTATACTTATGTATTTTGATGCCCTGATTACGAAAATCATAGTGAAAACTGGCGCAAAATTGTAAATTTTGAATATTTTTCAATACAAGCCTTCAGATCTACCCAAAATACATCTTTTTTGTTTTATTAATAGTTTTCGTATCTATGATAGTTTGCGAGAAAATATCCGAAAACCACATATACAGCGAATTTTAACAAATTTGGTGTTTTTCAGTATTTTTTGCGGAGGCATTTTCACGATGCGACCAATTCAACTCAGGAGACTATAGAACAGTGCTTTGGGCCGCTTGCGGCCCGTTAAGTATTTCAATTTTCAATGCCATATTCGTAATTTGTTTATAAAATACATAATTATATCAAAATTATTAAAATTCGCTGTATTTGTGGTTTTCGGATATTTTTTCTCGAAAACTATCATAGATACGAAAAAAATTAATAAAACAAAAAAAATGTCTTTTGGGTAGATCTAAAGGCTTGCATCGAAAAATTTTCAAAATTTTTAAAAAAACTAAGAAAAAACGTTTTTTGAGTTTTTTTTGGTTTTTCATGATTTTCATTATGAAAATGAAACTTGCGCCAATTTTTACTATGATTTTCGTAATCAGGGCATCAAAATACATAAGTATAATAAATTTCATCACAATCGGAAGTATGTACTATTTTTGAAGTATATCCCTATATACAATTGAATAATCAACTAAACAGACGTTTAGGGCGTTTTGTGGCTGGGGCCAACAATAACTGATAAGATTTAATGTCAGCTCATAAACAAACAATGATGAAGAGTTATTATGATTATATTCTCAAGTTACTTAAGCAAATTTGTATTTTTAAGACTTTGCACTTGTTTCTTATGTGGTGTGTGTATGCAATTAAACCAGTTAAAGCGGCAAGCTTTCACGCCCACACACTTACACACACGTTCGTGTCTAAAATATGCAAAAAAAGAAACACATATTGTACCGTTGGAAAACTTTCGCACAAAGCCGGCTAAGAAACCAACAAGACGAAGAAGAAGATAATCTTAAGCGCGCTTTTAAATATAAACAAACCATAACTAGGCAAATATGGAACAACAAAAGGGTTAAGCAGATAAAAACTAGTTTGGCAACATTTTTTTTTGCTTTTTCTTCACTTTTTCTTTTTTGCTACATATATAAATACATATGCATATTGCTCTCTAGCTGCAAGGCACCTGTGTATGAGTGTGTGTGTGTGGGTGTTAGTGCGTGTGTGTGTGTGTGTGTGTGTGTGTATGTGTAG
Source organism: Scaptodrosophila scaptomyzoidea (assembly GCA_035078625.1). Classification (NCBI taxonomy): domain Eukaryota; kingdom Metazoa; phylum Arthropoda; class Insecta; order Diptera; family Drosophilidae; genus Scaptodrosophila; species Scaptodrosophila scaptomyzoidea. The sequence goes on from JAWNPY010000192.1 coordinate 17,989, forward strand.
GGCCCATCATCAGCAGCAAAACAAAGAAATTTGGATGAAATTTTTTTGTATTTATATTTTTCACTTTCATTGCCATTATTACTACTTACACATAATTGGAATCGTTGATTGGATTATTTACTCAATTTAGGCTTAACGCTTTTAAATTTACAAAAAAAAATGCACTACGAATTTTGGTCGAAATCGAAAAGAAATTGTTGGGTTGTTTTCTAAGTGTTGCTCAATAGTGTCATATCGAAAATATGAAAAAAAAAAAAAATATATATATCGATAACGACGATAACCAAAATTGTCAATTTGAATTGGAAGGGAAATTAATTGGGAAATTGTTTAACTTATGCAGAAAATAATTGTAGCAAAAGCAAGCAATAACCATAAAATTCATAACAATTGCTGAATAATAAAAACAAAAAAACTAATTATGTTTTATGGTCGCCTCTTAAAATTTGAAGCGGCTGCTGTTGCTAGATTATTGTATAATTAATAACAAAAATACACATACAAATACATACACAATTCTAATTTAGTTCTCTTTGATTTTCAAATTTCTAGATTACAAGATTAAAACTTACCTATTTAAACTTGATTGATTAGATTATATTTAAATATTTCTAGTTGGAAAACTCGATTTGATAGTGGAGGAAAAAACATCGATGTTTTCCCACCTCTAACTAGAAATTTCAAATGAACAGTTCAGTTCTTCGATAGTCTGGCAAAAGTAATCGTTATTATCGTATGGCTTGCCAGCTCTACTTACCACCCAATTAAATTTACATTAATGTAAAAAAATGAGTGTTTTACCGTTTGTACGCGGTGTTGACTTTACAAAAAATGATTTCAGTGTAAGTAAAAATGCAATTATTCAAGTTTCAACTAAAACTCAACGAAGAGCAGAAAAACAAAGCCTGGGAAGCGGCCGCCTTTGTAATTAGGAGCTCCAAAAATAAAGTCTGTGTCTGTGATATGCAGGCACTGGCAGCAAATAAATTTGTCATCGACTGAGCTGTCGCTGTCGTCACCGACGTTAACTGCGCTGCTACAGCAGGAGCTGAAATGATTAATTTTAATTTTTGTTTTGTTTTATTTATTTGATTTAATTGGACAGAAAACATTCCCAAGCTCTATGCGGCAAATGTCGCGAGTCCAATGGCTCAACTTGGACAGAACGCAGCTACGTGAAATACCCGAGGAGCTGGGCAAGCTTCAAAAATTGGAGCACTTGTCGCTGAATCACAATCAGCTGGAGAAGCTCTTTGGCGAGCTGACAGAATTGGCCTGTTTGCGTTCCTTGGATTTACGACACAATCAGCTCAAGAACAGTGGCATTCCGCCGGAATTGTTTCACTTGGAGGAGCTGACCACCTTGGATTTATCGCACAACAAATTGAAGGAGGTCCCGGAGGGCCTGGAGCGAGCCAAGAATTTAATAGTGCTGAACTTGAGTCATAATCAGATTGAGACAATTCCTACGCCATTGTTTATCCATTTGACAGATTTGATATTTTTGGATCTGTCGCACAATCGACTGGAAACACTGCCGCCCCAAACGCGCCGTCTGGTCAATCTTAAAACGCTGGACTTGTCCCACAATCCCTTGGAGCTGTTCCAGCTGCGTCAGCTGCCCTCGCTGCAAAGCCTGGAAGTGCTCAATATGTGCCACACGCAACGCACTCTGCTTAATTTCCCCACCACCATGGACAGTTTGGCCAATCTTTCGGAACTTGATCTCTCGCACAACTCGCTGCCCAAGGTGCCCGACTGCGTCTACAATGTGATCACTTTGGTGCGCCTAAATCTCAGCGACAACGAAATCACCGAGCTCAGTGCGAGCATTGAGTTCTGGCAGCGTCTGGAGTCCTTGAATCTGTCGCGGAATCAACTTAGTTCTCTGCCCGCGGCCCTCTGCAAGCTGCAAAAGCTGAGGCGTCTCTTTGTCAACGACAATCAGCTCAATTTCGAGGGCATCCCCTCGGGCATTGGCAAACTGGGCGCCCTGGAGACTTTCTCGGCAGCCAACAATCGTCTGGAAATGGTTCCCGAGGGCCTATGTCGTTGTGGTGCCCTGAAGTCCCTGAACTTAAGCTCCAATCGCCTCATCACACTGCCCGATGCCATCCACTTGCTGGAGGGCCTCGACGACTTGGATTTGCGTAACAATCCCGAACTGATTATGCCACCCAAGCCCAGCGAGGCCAGCAAGACGACCAGCTTGGAGTTCTACAACATTGACTTCTCGCTGCAAACCCAATTGCGGTTGGCCGGGGCCGCCGTGCCGCCCACAATGCCCGCTGCGGCCGCGCCTAAAGATGCCACGGCCCGTAAAATACGCTTGAGGCGTGGCACTCCACGTTCCGAGGGCGATCAGGATGCGGCCAAGGTGCTCAAGGGCATGAAGGATGTGGCCAAGGACAAACAGGAAGCGCAGGAAGCCGCAGCTGCTGAATTCTTGGGCGATGGTCGGCCGGAATCATTGAAACCGAAGCGTTGGGACGAATCGTTGGAGAAGCCACAACTTGATTACTCCAAGTTCTTTGAAAAGGGCGATGGCCAATTGCCTGGCCTGACCATTTGGGAAATTGAAAACTTTCTGCCCAATAAAATCGAAGAAGTCGTCCATGGCAAATTCTATGAGGGCGACTGTTATATTGTCCTTAAAACCAAATTCGATGATCTCGGGACTCTCACCTGGGAAATTTACTTTTGGATTGGTAATGAGGCGACGCTAGATAAACGCGCCTGTGCCGCCATTCATGCCGTCAATTTGCGTAATTACTTGGGCGCCCGTTGTCGCACCATACGCGAGGAACAGGGTGAGCCATATATTCACTATTCTTATATTTATGATAAGGAATCATTTTTCTTTATATTTTAGTATCAAAACCAAGACAAATATTTTAAAAAATCAACTCAAAAATGAATAAAAAAAGATTTCTTTATTATTTATTATCAATTTGCTATAAAAAATCAGGGCAAATATTTAAAAATCATTATTTTTTATATCATTTTTTGTTTAATTGTTATAAAAAATAATAGCATCAAATTCGGGTCAAAAATAAAAAATAAACTTTAAACATTTTTATTTCGGCTGCAAAATTTTTTGTATCAAAAAAACGCTTCGTCACACGGTAGCCACCACTCTAAAGAATATGTGGATAAAGTCGATTTCAAGTCGATTCATCCATTAGAACTCGACAAATCGTGTACACCGTTTAAAAAAGGGACCTGTGCTTTAATGAGTAATACGACGGCAATTTTTAACTTCAAATTTTATTTAAAAGTACTTAAATATATAATAAAGATCATGGTTTAATTTAATTTAATGTACGAGCTATACTTCGTTAAAAAAAAAAATCGAGAACATCGGATATAGAAACAGTAGTCTAACCCCTTAATTAAAATCAGTTTTCGTTAGAAAATTATTTCGAAATTATTTAAATTAAGTCCTTTTTATCATTTTAGGTGACGAATCCGAAGAGTTTTTGGCTCTGTTTGAAACCGAAGTGATTTACATTGAAGGTGGACGGACAGCGACTGGTTTTTATACAATTGAGGAAATGATACATATCACTAGGCTATATTTGGTGCATGCCTATGGAGCGACAATACATTTGGAGCCAGTGGAGGTAAAAGTGGATTCGTTAGATCCGCGCTATGCCTTTGTGTTGGATGTGGGGACTCGCATACACATTTGGCTGGGTAAACGTTCAAAAAATACGCTAAATTCGAAGGCACGTTTAATGGCGGAGAAAATCAATAAGACGGAGCGTAAAAACAAATGCGAAATTCATGTGGATATGCAGGGCGAGGAGAGTGAAGAGTTCTGGCAGGCATTGGACATTGAGCCGGAAGTGGGGGCGGCACAACAGTTGAGAGAACATGTCGATGATGAATTTACGCCCGTCCAGCCGCGTCTCTATCAGGTGCAACTGGGCATGGGCTATTTGGAACTGCCGCAAGTGGAATTGCCAGATCAGAAATTGACCCATACGCTGCTCAATAGCAAACATGTTTATATACTGGACTGTTATACGGATTTGTTTGTGTGGTTTGGCAAGAAGTCGACACGCTTGGTGCGTGCGGCGGCTGTTAAATTGTCCCGCGAACTGTTCAACATGATGGAGCGACCAGATTGCGCCCTGGTGATGCGAGTGCCCGAGGGCAATGAAATGCAAATCTTCCGCACAAAGTTCCTGGGCTGGGACGAGGTGATGGCCGTGGACTTTACGCGCACGGCCAACTCGGTGGCCAAGACGGGAGCGAATTTAACTAAATGGGCTCGCCAGCAGGAGACGCGCACAGATTTGGCCGCTCTGTTTATGCCGCGTCAAAGTGCCATGCCCCTAACTGAGGCCGAACAATTGGAGGAGGAGTGGAACTATGATCTGGAGATGATGGAGGCCTTTGTATTGGAAAATAAAAAATTTGTACGCCTGCCCGAAGAGGAGCTGGGTCATTTCTATACGGGCGAGTGCTATGTCTTCCTTTGTCGCTACTGCATACCCGTGGATGATGGCGGCGAAGTGGAATCGACTGCTGCTGGCGATTCTGCAGCAGCTGCCGATGATAGCAAAATGTCAAATGCTCCGCCGCCAGAGGATGAAATACAATGCGTTGTTTATTTTTGGCAGGGACGCAACGCCGGCAATATGGGCTGGCTAACATTTACGTTTACCTTGCAGAAGAAATTCAAGGCCATGTTTGGCGAGGAATTGGAAGTGATGCGCATTTTCCAGCAGCAAGAGAACCTGAAATTTATGTCGCATTTTAAGCGCAAGTTTATCATACACACGGGCAAGCGCAAGGATAAAATTCGTACACAAGATAATAAGGCACCTGTTGAGTTCTTCCATTTGCGTTCAAATGGTGGCGCCCTGACCACGCGACTCATACAAATCCAGCCGGATGCCATACATTTGAATTCTGCCTTTTGGTGAGTAGTAGACAAAATTAAGGTTGTCAGTTGATAACAAATGATTTCAGTTACATACTGCATGTGCCATTTGAAACCGAGGAGGACTCACAATCGGGCATTGTGTATGTTTGGCTGGGCAGCAAGGCCTGCAACGAGGAGGCCAAATTGGTGCAGGAAATAGCCGAGCAAATGTTCAATAGTCCCTGGGTGAGCCTGCAGGTAAAAATATAGTAATTTTCACGCAGAAGAGCAAAGCTAATCGATTTCCTTTTCTTTTTCTCAGATTCTCAATGAAGGCGATGAGCCGGAGAACTTCTTCTGGGTTGCTTTGGGCGGTCGCAAGCCTTATGAGACAGATGCCGATTATATGAATTACACCAGACTGTTTCGTTGCTCGAACGAACGCGGTTATTACACTGTGGCAGAGAAGTGCACAGACTTTTGCCAGGATGACTTGGCCGATGATGACATTATGATTTTGGATAATGGCGAACATGTCTTCCTTTGGATGGGCCCCCGTTGCAGTGAAGTTGAGGTCAAGCTGGCCTATAAGTCGGCCCAGGTTTACATTCAGCACATGCGCATTAAACAGCCAGAGCGTCCGCGTAAATTGTTCCTCACCATGAAGAACAAAGAGTCGAGAAGATTCACTAAATGTTTCCATGGCTGGAGCGCCTTCAAGGTGTATATTTAATCCAATCAAAACTCCAATATATTTGAACGACATGACAAACTTTTGACTGCGAAAAATTTAAATTTTTGTAAGATTTCTTTTTTTCTAAATAATCTTAATTAATTCCCCTCACTCTCTCTCTTTCTTTCTCACTGTCTGTCAACACACACAAAGTATTCTTTTTTATATGTATAACTAATTTTATCTAAAACTTAAAAAAAAACTGCAATTGTACATTAAAAAAAATCTCTAGTTTGGCCAACTTGTAAACTTAATTTGGCTTTAAATTGAATTAATAATGTTTATTTTTATTTAAATGCGGTCAAATATATATATGAATATTGAATGCATTAAACATTTCTAAGAAATAAAGTTTTTTTTCGGAAATATTAATTTAAAATCTTTTGCTTTTGCACCAAGCATCGACTACCGATAGTTTTTCGATGTTATCGATAGTGGCCGATGATTTTTCCACCACTACGGCGTCTAGTCTTTTGCAATTTCCACGAATAAGTTTTGGCACATTTATAAATCCTCAATATCAAAATCAGTTAAAAAAATTATATAAAACAAACATTACTAATTACCGGCTTTTGAAATGTACGCAAAGTGATTGAAAAAAGCGTATATATAAGTATTTTTTTTTTTATTTTTTTTGGCGCAAGAAGCGGCACAGGCACAGACACACAAAAAGGGCCAATGTAGCCTCGAGGTCATCGCGATTGATCCTTTAAAAAAGAATAAAAAAAAAAAAAATACTTTGACTTAAAGATGGACTTGTTTGACTTTGTGCGTGCGGCTCCACCGCCAGAAAGCATCAAAAAAGATGAAAACAAAACAGAGACAACAACAACAGCAGGAACAGAAAGCCCCTCCAATCGCCTAGACAGCCCAATACCAACACCAACGCCACCACCAATAATACCAGCCAGAGCATTTTCTACCCCAAGCAAATCGCCATCCCCATCCCCTGGGCCATCGACAACGACAATAGGTAAGCGAAACGAGCGTCGATTTAAAATTTCGCACAGCATCTAAATCTAAAATTCTCTTTCTTGGTCAATTTCAAATTGCAGTTGGTGCAATTGACGAGCACAACGAACGAGCCCAAACCCCTGAAAATTGTATGCGGCTGGAAGTGCGTCTAAATCGCAACGATTTCCAATTGCCCATCAGTGAGAGCAGCGATGAGAACTCGAATGATAATCTACAGTTTAATTGTGGCAATCGACCGCCAAAGACAAAGGCGCAACAGAAAATGTTCGAGGAGCCGCAGAAATTCAAAATTCGTGATTGTTTTGTGCAAATCCCGCGTCTCAAGGCCAACACAATTGCCAAATATACACAAAGCATTGCGGCTGCCAACGGGCAATGCCTTAAACGTGGTCGTCCAGCCAAATCCCACGTCACCAAGGAGAAGAAACTTTCGCCCAAGGTTCACATTAAAATGCCCTTGACTCACAATGGCAGCAAATTAAAAGGACGTCCCTGTACGCCGCCACTGCTGGGCAATCGTTTGTCCAAATCGGCCAAATCGCCTTTGAATCCCACATTGCTAATCCAGCGCTTTGGCTCGCGCTTCTTCAATTGTGTGGTGCGCGTGAAGCGTCTCCAAATGCCCGGCATGCCCAGTCGCCAGCGTCGTGGGCGCAAAAACAATTTATCTGTCTCATTTAACGAGGCTGTGGAAATCCTGGGCGGCAGCAACACAGCTAAAGGCAGTAGCCATCGCATCCGGGGTCGTAAATCAGCCCCAAGCCACACGGAAACGATTCCCACGCGCCTGCAAAGAGTCGATGCCACGGGCAAAATATTAGAGGATATTGAATTGCCTGGCGCTGGCCAAATGATCAAGGGCAAACGCTCCTCGTCCTGCAATGGCTCGGCCATACAAGCGCGCAAATTAAAGCTGAAGCGGCCCGCGCAACGTGTTCCAGTCACTGGTCTGGCCAGTCTACGCTTGGATGACGAGGAGCCCCAACCTGAACCGGAACCGGAAGATGAGGATTACCAGGAATATATTGTGCCCAATGAGGTGCCCCATCCACCAACACGTCGACCGCCCACACCCACAGCCAATGCCAACGCCAAGAGAACGACAACAACGACAACTGTCAGCGACACTGAAACTGAGCCAGCAGAGTCCAAAGAGATGACCACAATTGACAAGAAAGAAACTAAAGAAGAAGAACCAGAAGAACAAAAACAAATTGATGACAAATTAAATGATTTAATTACAAAAGCACCAACAATTCGACCCGAAGACGATGTAGCCGAAGATGATGCTCAAATTAATGAATTCTCCTCAGATATCTTAGAGATACGCACTTCAATTGAGGACTTGCGTAGCCTCCACACACCGACATCGAATCCTCCTCCTCTTCCCTCTGATGATCCTGCTCCTGCTGGCCGCAATTCACCCACTGACTCGGAGGCTAGTTTCAAATCAGCCCATGAAGATGAATCAACGGCAGCGGCAACGGAAACGGCGGCATCGCCTTCATTTATACCGAATTTAAATGCTCAGGAATTGGAACGCCTGGTTGGTGAGTCTGTGCTTATTTATTGTTTATTACTAAACTTATTTAATTCAATTGTTTTTTTGTTTTTGCAGAGCCCCAGTTTCAAATGCATACGGGAGGAAATACCTTAACTACAGATAATTTGGATGATATTATGCATGCACTCGGACCATGCAGCAACAACTAATAAATCCCTCCAGAACTTTAACTAAATATAAAAAATAATCACAAACAAAATTACAGCAAACTGAAAGACAAAAGAGCAAAACAAAAAATAAAATAGACAGACAACTCTTTCATTTTAATGGGTAAGTTGATCATATAAATTTAAACGACAAGATAAATTTTGAGATTTCTAAAAGTAGGTATTTTTTAAAAATTGCCAGAACTTAAATGCTCAGTTTTATAGTGAAAATTTTAATTGATTTTAATAATGTCCTAAATTTGTTATTTGTGTGAGATTGTTTTATTTATTTCTTTTTAAAATTTTTTATTCAATCAAGTTTTAACATGGATTTATTTATATTGTCCTTTTTATTTTGTATATATTTTTTGTGCAAACTTTTGGATTCCTATAAATTCTTTAATGGTAATTTAATTGACGGACAAATAACTATAAACTTTAGTTTATTTTTAAAGAGACATCACAGAACAAAAAAAGTAGAAGAGAAATAATAACACTCTTTGAATTCTATTTAATGGGAAAAAACACAACACACACAAAATCACTCAAAAAAAAAAATAGCTCCTCTATGTCTAGTCTTACTCACTGTCTAAACTGGACATAATATAATAATAAAGAAATATAAATAAATTAAATTACCTTTATAATTTAAGATACAATTGACTTATTAATTAATTGACTATATTATAAATATATACAATATAATTTTTTTTTTTTAATATAAATATTACGGATTAGCATAAACCAATTAAAATTAAATTCTAATTTGTTTTTAAGTAAGAAGCAAAAATTAAATGATTAATTAAATCAGCATTAATATAAAAAAAATCATTGTGCTGTTAAAAACAAACAAGAATACAACAATTGTATTTTCTCAATTGTTGGTATTATGAAGAAACAAAAATCAATTGCAAATTGTACATTTTATGTTTAATTGTAGAGTTAAGATTAAAAAATAAACTATGTATTAAACACAAAAACAGAACAATTAAATTATAATTAAACAAAAAATTGTTTAGAAATATTACCTACGAATAGTTTTCTTTTTTTTAGATAAGAATTTTTTTGTGGTTTTCAATTTCTATGTTAAATTAAATCCTATTTTTTTTTGTGAATAAAAACTAAGACAAAAAAATCGTGCGTTTTATTATCTTAATGTGTGCCAAAAAGACGCACGATTCTGCATTTGACGTTGTTCTTCTTGCTGATATTGGACTAGTTGCTGAAAGCGTTTTCGGTGAACGCATTTCATATCATTAATCATTTTACGCTTGCCAAAAGAAATTTGCTTCAGCTCCTCCATATCTGATGCCGAGCTGTCCTTTAATTGGCTAGCTTTAGCAGCAGAAGTAGTTGCCGATATGCTTTGCTGTCCTCTGTGTCTCCCTGACCCACTGGAGCCTGGCGACTTTGTCAATTGTCTTCTTGATACTGAGCCATCGATACGGCGTGACGCACATCGTGTCGAGGATATTGTTGATGCACTGGAATCGCTGCGAATTACACGTTTTGTCTTGGACTCGATAGTTTCAAGCCGCAGATGTGTAAAACTGTTTAATGCAGGAGCGGTAGAGGCAGCAGGAGCAGGAGTGGGAGCCGAAGGAGGTGTAGTCGATTCTGCAGCTGCGTGAGATTGTCCTGGTATTATCAAGACTTGACTTAGGTTAGTTTTGGTCGCTGATCGCTTCACCAGAGCTTCATATGGCTCCTCTAGCGTGAACAATCGTGATCGCAACAATCTAGAGACTTCTGAAGATTTTTCGTTAAGTCGTGTGGGACTCTCAGCATTCAATTGGCTCATTAACGAGGGGCTAGTGCTGGAGCGGCTCATGCGTATCTCCTCACTGCCGCCACTGCTGATATTGTCAAGAGCTTTCCATCGGAGTGAGGATCCATTCAAACTAATCTGATGTCGAATGAGCTGCTGAGGTGTTGACGGATTTATACAAATGCTTGGTATTATGGGTAAATCCGGCAAGCCAACCAAATCCAAGGTATTAGGTCGGTTACGTTGTGGCGCACCTAACTTTGACATTGTTTAGCTCACCAGGGGAGCCAAAATTGGTTGCCCACCGTTGCGAAAAAGGGAAACAAAAGGTTTGGCGCCTGACTGATCTGAGCTGGTAGCAATGGGCACCGCTTGCAGAAATTTCAAAACAAAGCTGTAACTAATAAAAAAAAGTATTTTTACTGTAATTAATGGGTTTATTTTTTTTTGCAAAAATAAAATGCAAACTTACTTTTTGGAATCACAGTCCATTGATTAATCCATTAAATAAATTTATTTAAAGAAAATTTTGTTTTGATGGAATTCCGACTCTGCGAAAGAAAAGCAATGAAAAAAAACAATACATTTTTCGCATTCGCTTAATTTGTTTGGGCTCGTCGGATTAAGGTTACCAAGGAAACTTTCTAGCTGACCTTTCTCTAGCTTTAATGAATAAAACAATTATTATCCTCTCTCACTGAAAAATTGACAAAATTTATAAATTAAATTTGTGTAAGCCAAAGCCAGTCTTTGGCTTCTTTCGCATTCGCCTCATTTAAAATAGGTTCAAAATTGAACGATTCATAAAGGATATCGAGTGCCGATGACGCAAGTATTCATTCAATGACGATTATATTTATTTCTGTCTATTTCCGCTTCCGCCCAGCCATTTCCGGAACCAAAATTCGACTAAAAATCGGTTTCAGAGTTGATTTCGATACAATAATCAAAATCACAGTGACTTATGGTGAAAAACATGATAAAACGGTTATACTGTTATAATTGGTGGTTTGTGTCCATATATGAATGTCATAAAATAGCTTAAAATTTCAAAATGTTATACAATTGTATAACAGCTCGGAGCAACTAAACCTATGAAAAAAAATTATGACACTGGCTGGGCATAAAGCGGTTATATTATTTCTGAAAAAAAAGCAATTGTAATAAAAAAAATCCGATGGCTCCAGATTAAATTTTACAATTTCTGCCAAAAAAAAGATGAAAAAACCAGTGTGCAAGGGATGATTTGTTTGAATAAAATCAAGGAATTAGAAACAAATACATATTTGTTTAGGATCATATGCAGGCAGTTTGTCATATGCAAAATTGTAAAATAATTAAATTAAAGGCTTTTTAGATATTTAAAATAACAAATTTTTCCCAAATTATTTAGAGTTTTCCCTTTCGTTTAATATTTAATTTGTTTAGCTTACAAGAGGCGAGTTTTCACTTTCGTTTGATACCACATTTTCCCATGTGACTGGGTCCTAAAATATCCGATATATCCTACGAAATCCGATTATTTTTTCAACGGAAAAATAATGAATAACTAATTCAGTGAAAATAGCGGAAAATTAGCTATTTTCAGCTAGAACAAAAATAAATTAATAAACTTACACCTTGTTCCTTGTTTTTTGTTGCTGGCTCGGTAGCAGCGCGAACCAATGAGGTGTGATTTTGGCGATCAAATGGTGAATAAGTCTTTTTTTTTTTACTCCTTTGCTTTACACATTATTCGTTTATTTCTCTTTGCTTGTAGGCCTCTGGGTGAAAATTAAAAACAAAAGATAGAGCACTGGCTATTTTTTTAATAACTGTTTAATAATAATTCAAATCAAAATCAAAGTCCAATTCAAATTTTGGCCCTGAATGTGCAGATGTTGTGCTAAATTGAAAGGCTTGACAAAAAAATTGCTATGTAATTCAAGCTGTGGACAAAGAAAAAGTGCAAAGAAATAAATAGATAATGAATCAATAAAAAGTGGACGCGCCGTTATTTTTAGTTTTTAATTTTTGTTATTCTTTCGCTTGCATTTCGTTTGTAAAATTTTCGCTGTTTGTGCGGCAACTGGATATTTATCAAGTTTTGTGCTAAAGTGTAAAAGACCTTATTTTTTTGCTTTTTTTTTATTTGAATTTTATTTCAATATCCAAATAATTTTAACAAGTGTTTAATAGTAATCGAAAGTAAATTTTAATTGATACAATAATAAAAGCAAATGCTTAATGAATATGTTGGTGCTAATAAAGAAATTTAAAGCGGGTAAAAATATACATGTGAATTTCATACATTGCGAAATTGCCGATCCAACTAAAAGCGCAAGCGCTCTTATTTTTTTTTTCGTTTACTCCTTTGCCTTCCACTTCGTACGAGGATTTTGTTGCTGGTTTGGCAGCAGGCAAAGTAAAAAGTGCAAATAAGTGTGGTATCATAGGCGATCAAGCAACGAAAAAGTACAAGCGCCGTTATTTTTTGTTGTTTGTTATTCTTTCGCTTGCATTTCGTTTGTAAAATTTTCGCTGTTTGTGCGGTAAGTGGATATTTATCAAGTTTTGTGCTAAAGTGTAAAAGACCTTATTTTTTCGCTTTTTTTTATTTGAATTTTATTTCAATATGCAAATAATTTTAACAAGTGTTTAATAATAATTGAAAGTAAATTTTAATTGATAAAATAATAAAAGCAAATGCCTAATCAATATGTTGGTGCTAATAAAGAAATTTAAAGCGGGTAAAAATATATATGTGAATTTCATACATTGCGAAATTGCCGATCCAACTAAAAACAACTAAAAGCGCAAGCGCTCTTATTTTTTTTTTCGTTTACTCCTTTGCCTTCCACTTCGTACGAGGATTTTGTTGC
>JAWNPY010000193.1:0-30517 GCA_035078625.1 Scaptodrosophila scaptomyzoidea
TAAGAAAAAGTAGTTTGAGATCTGAATAGATCCACGGTATAAGCTGAGGACTTTCTACAAAAAATGAATTTTGTATGTGGGATGAAAAAAAGAATTCCTGTTTCTGATACAAAAAAAACGGAAATCATATTTAGATTCAGCATACTCAAGAGCATAGAGAACAAGTTTCATTACCAAAAAAACTTTTTGGTTGTAGACCTGTGTAATTAAAGAGAAGTATAAAATTAAACTTTATTTATTTATTGATTTATTGACTTTTTTTTGTTATTCTTATTTCCAATTGCCTCTAATATTCTGTCTAATTTTTCTTCACCTTATTTTTTTTTCTGCCCAGTGCCATTAAAAAGCCACAAAAGATTGTAAAATTTTTGGTGACTTTCAGAAATCCACTCAAAGCCCATAAAAATATATGTATGTATTGTATAGGCAACAAACAACAAATTCAAAAGCTAAGAATCAGTGTGTAAAATCAACTTGAGCCTTGGACTACTTGCTTGTCTCACTTGGAGGGAGTCGAAGGAAAGCCCATTAAAAAGATGCCAACAAGGCAATGGCAATTGTCAAATGTAAATGGCCGTTGAAATAGATGTCCCACGTCCACGTCCATGATGATGGTGATGGTGATGCTAATGCCTTTTGCCGCTCCGCACGGAACGCAATAATTTGCAAATTTGCTCAAATAAATTTCCATGGAGAGCTGGCGCGATCCAGAGCCTAAAATATTTGCTAGCAAAGCCATTGGCAAATGTATGCAAAACCCTTGGCCCAAAAGCAGGGAACAGGCAACAGACTACTACAATTTCTAAGGCTCTCTCTTCTGTCTCTTGTCAATGATATGCAAAACATTTTTTTTACAGTCCAAACTCGCAAGGCCCACGTCCACGATTACCAACAGTTTGAAGTTTAAAGTCGGCAGATGGAGAGGATGGCCGCCGCAGAGATAAGCGACAAATGCAGCCAATTTAAAGGCGTTGGGAACAGGGCAGAAACACCCACAACAACAAGAGTAAAACTGAGCACGATTTGGCATAAATAAATAAATAATCGATTGCCTGGCAACCAAACCAACGAGTTGATGGGCTGTGGGTTGTGGGTCCTGTGTCCTGGCTTGTAGACGACTCTGGTCGAACGAGCAATTAATTGTCCATTTGTTTGTATGGCTTGGCGGCTGCAATCACGCACGCCACTCACGCAGGCGGCAAAACTCTACTTGACTGGCAACCAAATCCCTACCAATACGTAAATGAGAATGAATGAGCCAAAGGCCCAGGACACACACACACAGGACATTGAACTTATTCTACCAAAAAGAGTTGAGTTGAAAATGGTTAAAGATGTTTTTATTTAAAAATAACCCAAGCCAAGTCAGCCTGCCTGCCTGACTAGAAAGGAAGTAATTAAAAGACAACTCAAAGGACATTTTAATTTAATCCCTTTTGAGCTTGTCTCGCTGCTGTCTCGTCGCCATCAAAAACATTCGCCCAAAAATAGAAAAAAAATAAAAAAAATAAAAAATTGTTATTTGCCCAAAGGAAAAAGATGCGCCCACCACAGCCAGCTGCAACTTCATTGGAGTTTACTTCTTGGCTGAGGCTGCGTCTGCGTCTGCTTCTGCCTGAGGCAGCAACAGCAAAAGCAACAGCGGACAGCGCATAAATCATAACGCTTTAGCGACCGTTGCCCAAAAGAGAAAGAAGAGCGAGCGCTTTCTATTTCTATTCTTATTTGCCAGTCGTTGCATTTTATTTATGCCGACAGTTTATTAATGTCAGAGGCGCACCAAGCTCCAAGTAATAGGATGCCTAAGGACGCCATTGCCATAGTTGGCTTCTTTGGCTCACAGCCAGTTTCATGCAATTGTAATTGTATTTACTCAAGTATACACACACAAAAAAAATACATATATATATAAATATATATAGGTTGATGATTTTTCTGTGGCTCATTTCAATGCCGCAACTTTTGATTTGAGCCTCAGCTTAAGCTCAATATATATACATATATACATATATATATTGTCCATCCCATTCGTTGTTGGCAGTGGTGGAACTTTAATCCGTTTTGGTCTTGGCCTCGGTTCTCCATTTCGTTCGACTCATTCGCCTTGTTGCTTGTTATGTTAATTAGTTTTCCACATTGACGGCAGCCCATGGACCAGCACCAAGGATGACTTTAATTGGTTCTCATGTTGCACTCTTGGATTTGCAGCAGCTGCCCAGCAGTTGCTGGTTGCAGTTTGCAGCTTGGTTGCTTGGTGCCACAAGAGTCACGAAGCTTGAGGCAACTTTCTTTCCAGTCACTTTGGCGAGCAATTAAGTCAAAGCCGCCGCTCATTTGATTTGTCATTTTGCCATTTCTCCATTCTCCAGAAACTCAGTTAGAGCCCAAAAAAAAGGAAAAAAAAAACACACACACACAAAACCTTTTGAAAAACTTTTAAAGAAATAATGTTAATTATCTTTGTGCTTTATTAAGAAAATATATACATACTTAAACTTTGTATAGTTTATAAGAATTGTAAAAAATAAAAATTAAAAAAAAGCATTTCCAGTAAAAGAGAATTTTCTTAAAATCAATTTAATATTTTTGCAAATTTGGAATAATAGAAAATTTCCTTAACTCAAAAATATTTCTTTTTTAAGTAGTTTATAATAATTTTCGAATATCTTAGTACAGTTTTAATGACATGCAAAAAAAAAATAAACCTTGCCACCTGGTCAATTAAAAAAATTTGGTTCTCTTTAATGTTGATTAATAATTTACTCGTGTTTATTTTTCTTATAATTAATAACGACAGATCCATTTTTTGTCAATGTTTTTTTTTATTATAAAGAATTTTGTCGTGTTCATTTTAGATATTAAAATACATTAAAAAAGTTTTCCCAAAAGCTTTAATCATTTTCCCGAATTTTTAATATTTTATTGGAAAGAAGAATTAAATTTAAGACAAGCAAATTTTAAGCCTTTTATAAGTGAAAATGCATGCATATTAAATCTGTACATTTTTAATTACCTACAATCCAATTTAGCGTAGAAATATTTATGCATTTTCTCACATTTTAATTGGGGGTAATTTACAATCTAACAACATGGACAAAACCACAAACAAGTCGACCTGATGAGCTGAGCTGAGCTGAGCTTGGCCCTGGCAAAATGATCTTGGTAACAAACATATACTTCATCCATAAGCCCACAGTTGTCTGGCCACTTTTGACCACAATTGTGTTTTAGTTTATGTTGACTTTTCCCATCATCGAAAAAACAAAACAGAAAATAAAAATAATATTATATATATTGTGTTGGGTCTTTACTTACATGTCACAGCCACTGTCACCGCAAAACCTCTAGTATAAAGAAAAACGTTATGATAATCACCGACAACGATGATGCTCATGCACATATGCACATATCCAGCAACAACAACAACAAAAAAAGGACATTTCCAGGGCACCAGCAAGCAGGTGGTAATAAACAATTCCATTTACCGACAGCTGTCGGCAAATAATGAAAAATTTAATAAAAATATACGCACAGGACTCGGCATGAAGATGGGATTGAATTGGATTGGATTGGATTGAATTGGATAGGATAGGATAGGCTGGCAACTTGGGAACATGGTGACCACAGTGGCTACCAACCAGCCGACCACCGACTGCCCACAAGCTGTCCAAATATGTTGAATTGTTGTTGTTTTTGGTGTTGGTGTTGGTGTTGGTGTTGAGTGAATCGTTGTGCGTTTGGCCAGGACAATTGGACACTGGAACAGTTTGGTAAAGAACAATGACAGACATTGCACATTTCACATTGTCCAGGGCCAGAGCAGTCAACGCCGGTGCAATGATGAGGAAAAAATTGACATGCATGTAATTAGTGACATGATGGCGATGCCGTCGCCCGTCCATATTCATGTCCATTTTTGTGACGTCTGACGCGGCTTGACTATCCAATGATGATGAGCTTCATCCAATATATCCATCCATCTATCCATTTTTCACTCAGCCACACACGATTCCCCGCATTTATCAATTATGCCGTTTATAAACCAAATTCCCCACATCTAACCCGTAAAATTTTATATATTCTTCATTATAAAAGAAATTAAAGATAATTCAAATTTATCCAATTTACTTTAATTTAATTAAATAAAGAATCAAAGAGAGCATCTACTTAAATTAAAACAAAGTGTACTTAAAATTTTTAAGAACTCAAAAATCCATGTTATAAGACTGATTTAATCAAATTTACTAATTTCTAATACCAAATTTGCTTATTCCAACTATTATTATTTTATATAAGACTTATAGAATTTTTCTGAAACTCAAGAATGATACTTGATTTTTTTCCGAGAGATTTTTGCTTTTATCTATAAAAAGCTATTTTTCTCCGACTTTTTTTTTAAGTCCCTGATTATCAAGACGTTTGACCAAAATCGATTGTTAATTGGAACAAGATAAATAAATAAAAATAAATCAGAAAAAACAGAATATGCAACTTTGGAGGGTAAGAAAGATCAATGAAAGTATTTTTTCTTTGACTGTTTTTAAGTCCTCGACTCTCGAGGCGTTTGACCAAAATCGATTGCTTTTAGGAACAAGATAAATAAATAAAAATAAATCAGAATAATCGGAATATAAAATTCTGGAGGGTAAGAAAGATCAACTAAAACTCATTTGCGCAAAATGCAGACGGAAAGCTATCATAATTCAGAAATAAAAATAAATAAAAATAATAATTCCAATAAAACAAACTCAGACAACCTTTCCGAACAGCACAAAGTGTGCGACTGAGCTCCAAATTTTTTACTATCTAATGAAATAAAGTAAATATGGCAATGAGAACTAGATTCCTTTTTGGAACATTGTTCTCTGAATCGATTGGAACTACAGGATAAAAAGTAGAATTTAAGAAAATCTCTTATTGAGTAAGATGTTATCAACAATGAAGAATTTTAAGGATTATGGACAAAAAAAAAAAATGTTCAAAAATATATGATGGATTAATGGAAATGCTGGAATTTTTTGTAGCCAACTTCCTCAATTTTCATGGTCCTTTTTTGTTTTTTTGTTTTGAGCTGAAATTGTTGGGAGACAAAGCCAAAATATTTGTGACAACAAAAACAAGGCGCAGAACAATTGGTTCATGTTGGGAGTGGGGCATGCCAATATTTAAACGGAAATGACGAAAACAACTGCAGAAATGGCAAAAACAAAAAAATAACGATTAAAATAAAAAATATGAAATAGTAGTAAGCAAAATACAAAACAAAAAAAATGCACAAAATATAGAAAGAATTGTAAAAAAGAAAACAAAGAAAAAAACGCTAGATAAAAAGTAGAGAAAGCAACCAGCAGCATGTCTCGTCAGCGTCAGCGTCACTTGTCACATTCACGTTGACTCTTTTGACACGTCGACAAATTGTCAACAACGTTGCCAACGCGCCATGAAGAAGACAAAAAATAGCGGTTCAGCGGCAACAAAAATGAAAATATATGATACAAAATACAACAAGCCTTTCCGTTTCTTTCCCTTCTTTTTTTTTGGCGTTGGTGTTGGCCACGAAAAAACAAAAAAAAAAAAGAATGACCAAAATGCTGGCACACCAACGACGGGGGCCATTGCCATTGCCATTGCCACATCTATTGGACGGAAGCAAGCGCCTCTATTATCAGCAACAGCAACAGACCAATGCAGCCCCGCTAGCATTATCACGCAGCGCTGATGGCCAAAAAGCTGGCCAGGGAGGGAGACGACGAAGAAGATGGGCATTTCAACATTTTATGCCGCTCAGTGGATTTGCAGCACTTAGCACAAGCAGCAGCAACAGCAGCGGCAACAGCAACAGCAACACTGCCAGTGACACTGACGCCAGCAATGGCGATGGCGTTGTGTCTGTAGCATTTATCAACGCCTTGTTCAACTACAGCAACAATGATGATGATGATGATGATGATGAGAATAAGTCATACACTTTCACTTTGGGCCAAAATCCAAATATTTGAGCCCAAAAACAAAGCCAATTTGAGTTGGAAACTAAAAGGCATTTAAAAAAAAATTTATAATAATTTTTTTAAAGATATTTTTGGACCAAAGTTCTTCAAAAATTAAACCAATAAACTCATTTCATAAATTGAATAAAATGTCAATTTGAAATACAAAAAATTAGTTTTGTATTCGATTTATAAACACTCAAAAATTATTTTGATAATTTAAGTCTAACAAAATAAAACGATGACAGTGATTTAATTATATTATTGGCTCTATAACTTAACTCAAATTTTGAACATTTAAGAAAATAATTGGAATATTGGATCGGTGGAAGATTTAAGTTCTAGGCCGAATTTCTAATTATATTAAATTTTATTATATTGAATATGCGATTTTTTACGACTTGCAAATTTCCTTTAGGAGTTTACAATTTTTCTATACAAACAAAACAATAAATCATTTTATGATTTAATTTATTTATAAAGCAAATTTTTCTGATAAAAATAAATATGATTTTTGCCATAAACATTTTGGTTTTTATCCACAGTGCCTTGATGGAAAATGCAACTATTCATGGTGCTTTTTCGGTCTGTTTTTCTACTTTGTTTTTTTTTTTTTGAGCCATTGCCATTCGGTTATAAAAATGCAGTTTGAATTTGAACACTACGTAAAATGCAATTCAGCACGATTTGCATTCGAGCTCAACGATTTGGTTGGACCTTTGCTGGGGTCGCCATGGGAAACTGGATGGTTTGGAGGATCCATAAAGCGGTCACTACTTAGCTCTATGGCGCGTGTCGAGTGCCAAAAGTCACCCTAGAGCAAATAGAATCATGTTGTTGTTTTTATTGACTGCTGGGGGTATTTAAATTTTTGAAACTGTTTCGAGTGCAAAGGGAGTAAATAGGTTTTGTAAAAAAAAAACAAAAAAACTAAACAAATGCCACACAAAGTATTTTATGTAAGTAAGTGAGTATATTTTTGAATGATTCAATATAATTCAATTAATGTTAAATGAAATTCCTAAATACTTCAATTGATGTGCCAAAGAAAAGTTAAAGACAAGTGCATTTCATTTATTAGTTTATTGAAATTTTTCATTTCTTTTTTTTTGATTCGTTTTGTTGCTATAATTGAGTGGAGCTTTAATAATTTGAGCAGTAAACAAGTTAAGGAAAATTGCTTTATATATTTTATCTTTGGATATTTTTGCCGGCACATTAATCAAAGCAAAAATGCAAGAGAATTTCCGTGTGACTGTGTTTCAAGTGGCTTTTACAGTTATAAATTTTATACACACACACACACACACTTGCAATTTGCACACCCTCTTGAGCAACACACACACACACACACACACACGTGCATAATACTGAAGCTGCCACACGGCAATGGGGAAAGTGTCAAGTTAATGCCAACAACTACACCAAGCAGAAAGACAAGAGTCACATCAGCAACAACAACAACAACAACAGCAGCAGCAGCGACACTGCCAACCTGCCAGAATGGCTGCTGCCCTACACCTAATGACTACGTTGACGGCGTCATTTGCAGGGCCAAAAGGGCCACAAAATCAGAGAATGAAATATAAACGAGAAAGTTCAAGAAAACTGAAAGAAACTGTATAAAAAAAATAACAAAGATCACTTGTAAAAAATTATAATCAAGTCTGGAAAAACAAATTATAAAAAAAAGCCTTTGAAAAAGAAAGAGAATTAAAAAAGAAATATATAAATTATAAAATTGAATCGTAATTAAATCTTTTGAAAATCAGAAAAAATTTATAGACTCTTAAAAGCCCAAAAAAAAATTAAAAAAAGGTTAAACAAAAATTAAAATGTTCTTAAAAATTCAAATAAAATTATAGGCTCCCACTGAAATCTAAAAAAAATTAGTAAACTTTAAAACCACCATAAAAAAATGTTGAAAGTCAAAAATAGATAAAAATAGTTTCTAGTAAAAAATTATTATTTTTATTAAAAAAAAATGTAGCTATTGTTTTCTAACTCTAATTGTAAAATTAAAAAATTAATGCTTTTTAAATTAAATAGCTCAAAAAAGGTCTTTGTTTAATAAAAAAAAAAATGGTAGAGGTAATTTCCAATGTATATTTATAGAGCATTTTTTGGCCGACAATTGGTCAAAAGCCAACTACTGAACTCAATTTGAGTTAAATTATATATGTATACCTGGGCTGGCATGTGTGACACATTTGCAGGACTTGGCCACCCGGCAAGAAAGTGGTAAATAGACTGAGATGGAAACTCAGAGCTGCCTGCCTGTTTGCTTGTTTGCAACATTAGTAGTAGCCCAGCGGAAATATTGTTGACAGTTGTGGCATATTATCATACAACAGTTTTCCGAACTCAGACCTTGGCTAATATATAAAATGTCAAGTTCTAAAATTGCTCAACATTTGTCGCAACTAGAGCGAAAACTTTAAATAGACAATGTCATGAAATAAGTTATTTCTTAGGTAAACTTACCACAAGACTCTTAAATGATAAATTGATAGAACCAAATTTCCTTTTTATAGAAATAAATAAAAATTTAGTAAGCTGATTTTTATTAATATTTTATTTAACAAAATAAAATGCAAAAAAAAAACAAATGAATCATGCATGTTAAACTTGGTGCTGTCAAACAAATGAGTGAAACTATTAATTTACTAAAGGATTACCATGTTATAATTAAACAGCCATTTCCATATGTATTTTGGGATACGGCTGATAGCCCACAATTTCAAAGTCATCAAAGCGAAAGTCTTCAATGTTGGCCACCGATCGTTTTATAACGAGCCTGGGAAAGGGACGAGGTTTGCGTTTCAGTTGCTTCTTGAGCGGTTCCACATGATTGCGATAAACGTGCGTATCACCCAGGACATGAACAAATTCCCCCGGTCGCAGTCCCGTCACATGGGCAATCAGGCAAGTGAGTAATGCGTATGAGGCAATGTTGAAGGGAACACCGAGGCCCATGTCGGCACTGCGCTGATATAGCTGACAGGAGAGCTCACCCTTGGCCACATAGAACTGGGCCAGGCAATGGCAAGGCGGCAGGGCCATTTGCGGAATATCCGAGGGATTCCAGGCGGACATAATCATGCGACGATCTGTGGGATCGGTGCGTATAGTGTGAATGACACGCTGCAATTGATCCACACCCTGGCCAGCATAGTCGGCCGAACAGTTTGTGTAATTGGCACCAAAGTGACGCCATTGAAAGCCATAAACTGGTCCCAAATCGCCCTCGTCTCGCTCGGTAAAGCCGCACTTGTCCAGGAAGTCGCGATTGCTATTGCCATCCCAGATGTGTATATTCTTGGACTGCAGCAGCTTGGCGTCTGTCTGGCCGTTTATGAACCACAGCAGCTCCTCGACCACAGCTCGCCAAAAGACTCGCTTGGTGGTAAGCAAAGGGAATCGATCGCGCAAATCGAAACGCATTTGGGCCCCAAAAACTGAAATTGTACCAACTCTTGTGCGATCCATGCGGTGATCTCCTACAAAAATGTCCAAAATTAATGTAAGATTTAAAAAAAAGAATTTTCAAATATTTTACTAACCCGTGCAAAGAATCCTTTGTATTAAATTTAGATATTGCTCCTCATCCACATTCGGTTTGTCCTCAGTTTCAGGCTGTGGCACAGTCGTCTGTGGCAACTCTGTGGCTAGCGGTTTTTTGTGGCACTCACCAAACGGACTTGCTAATTTCGGTAGCTTCATTGTGGTGGCCATGATCTTGGCAAACATTTGCTATAACTTCTGAATAATAACTGACTGAATATTTGTCGAGGCGACCCGCCTATATGAGGAATCTGAGCATCATGCCGATCACGTTTCGGTTCAATAGTGTCAGACTGGCCCCGACTGATAACGTACAATTTCAATGTAAATAAAAATATTGCAATTTTCTAATAATCTAAATTATTGATAGATTTGACGAGGTCTTCCTGGTCATCAATTAATTTTTAGTCACATTTTGCGCATTTCCATTCAGATGTTCCATCAACAGATCGCGTGGCCAGTATTCCGTTGTGTTTTTTTTTTTTATATATTTTTAATTCAAATTCAAATATAAACCGGCATACTTCACACTCGAAAATCATTAACCAGGCTTAGTTCCTATAATTAGCTTTTCTTTGCTATTTTCTAAGATATTCTTTGAAAAAAACTCAGTTGAATTTAATTAAAAAATCTCAAAGTTTTGGAAAAAAAAATATATTTTCATAAACTTTCAAAAAAACCCATGAGATATTATAGATATAATTTTTTATATTAAATAACTTTTTTTTCAGCTATTTTTAGCTGGTTTTTTTCTATACAAATCTAGGCATTATTTGCTCTCAAGTGGATGGAAATGTACGGGCGATTGTGAGCGTAAGGCAGCTTTTGAGATTACGGTGCATTGATTAGTTCATCTTCGAGGTTTGATTTGTAAAATACTTTGTATTTTTATTTTGAACTTTGTGCTTTTTTTACAATTGAAATGCGTGGTCAAAATGATAATTTAATATTTAAATTAAATCAAAATTATTATTATATTTAAATCAATTAGCAGTCCATTAAATTTTACTTGAGAGCATAAGCTCCAATTTTTTGTAGCGAGTAGTCAAAATAGAGGTAATTGAAACTTTCTACATTTTTCGATTTTTAGCTATCAACTTTAATAATAATTTTTAAAAATATAAAAATTAGAAACTTTTAGGCAGCGCCATCTAGTGAAAGCTTTTGTTTTATTTGTCGAATCATCTTGGTTCATGTTTGTGGTAAGCTTAAAGGTCTTTTAAGCTCTAACACAACTTAACAGCATTTTAAAATAAAGGGAAATTTTTGATTACATTTATTTAAGACACAGTAAGTTTTACAAATAGTTTCAAGGCAAATCTCTCAAATCTTAAACAAATATACAATTATATTTACATTCTTTTGACCAAAATCACAAAAGCATTTGGAGTAATGCAAAATGCCGCCGAATAAATCAATGAGCATGTCACACCAGAGCAGCCAAAGCATAATTCTCGATGCCCTGAAATACAAGATACGCCAGGCCAAGGAAGAAATGGAGCGATACAAGGAGGAATTCACACAATGTCAACTGATGCTATCGAAAGAGCAGAACAGGCGCTATCATCTGGAGCAGGAAAATGTACGCCTAATGCGACGCAATTCAGCCTTGCAGCACGAAGTGGAACAAATTCAGACCCAGCTGCTCAAGGGCCAGACTATCGTGAAGGAGGCCAAGGGCGCTTTGGATGATAGCCATCGTTTGCGGCGTTCGTTAGAGCAACGCATTGAGCTGCTGAACGAGAAGATCAACTTGTTTCAATGGGAGGTGGACAAGTGTAAACGGCAGTCGGCTGACTCCGATCGCACGGCCAATCTGAGTGTTAAAAAAGCCAGCGATTTGACCAATGAACTGGCCCATGTCGAGAAACAATTGGAATCGACGCTGGCCAATAATGCCCTGTTGCAGGTTGAGTTGAGGGCCTTGAGCAAAAGCTCGAATTGTGTGGAGCATGCGGCTGAAATTTCTTCCCAACAAATTGAGATGTGCGAACGTCGAGTGACCAAATTGCAAAACCAATTGAAGGAGAGCGAAAAGCGCGCCTTTTTTGCCGAAATCAATGTGGAGAAGCTGCAGCAGGATTCGGAGGAACTGGACAGACGGTGGCGTCACAAGCTACGTGAATTGGGCATTTTTGTAAGCTAATTCAATGCAGACAGTTAGAAAGAAAGAGAGAGCAACTAAATTATTGCCTTTGGCACGTTAAATACATATATACATACATATATCCCCATATCCGTTCCGTGTGTTTATAGAAAGAATTGCACACTCAATATTTAAGTTTAATCATAATAAAAAAAAACAAAAAAAAAACATAAATCATTAAAATTATTTAAAATCATTTCATGCCTCCAAATGAACGGGTTGTATTTGAAATAATATATCATCGGCATTACGGAATTTTAAAGAGATTCCCTCAACAAATTGCAGCTTATCCAATTGCTGATCAGTGCTGAATTCGAAATGGGCCAACAATTTGACCAGAAACACTTTCATTATAAAGAAACTGTAATGGCGACCTGTTAATTAATTAATACATTTTTCTTATTCTTTCAGGGCAACATAAAAAAAAAGAAACTTCAATTAGACTTACCTATGCAGGTTCGGAGACCCTTGGAAAAGGGTAGAAAACTGTAAGAATGGCGACGATTTTGATTATTTCGCCTTGTTTCTTTAGCCTGTTGTTTTTCATCATGGTCATCATCGTTTTCATCCAAAAGAAAACGTTGTGGCTGAAATTGCTGAGCCGTTTCGCCCCACCAATTCGGATCACGCTGCATATTAAATGTGTCCAGGACAATTATGGTATTCTCCGGTACAATGGCATTGCGGCCAGCCAATTGAAAGTCCCGGCTGACATGACGCAGATTCATGGGCACTGTGGCCAACAGCCTCAAAGCCTCATTGACAAAGGCATCCAAATATCTCAATTGCTGCAGATGCTCCGTGCTTATATAGGAAGTATCGCCCTGGGGCAAGACAGCGGCAATTTCGGCGCGCAGGCGCCTTTGGCAATCGCCATTGAAATTCCCCTGGGTGGCCAGGCAGAGCAGGGCAATCATTATGCTATTGGAGACGGTCTCAAACGACTACAGGCAAAATATTATGCATGTATGTAAATGGTGGGGAAATATGATTTTACTTACCACCAGGACCATAGACTGAGCCTCGTCTTCGATATCCTGCAGGGTTAATTCACCACTGGCAGCCAAATTAAAAATTTGCTCAATGAATATGCGACGATGCCAGGCTGGTTTATCATTGTCCTTCGAATTGCCTTCACTCGCTCGAAGCTGCCATTTCTTGTGTTTACTTTCGACAATCTGGGCCACAAAATCCACTAGCAATTGATTGCATTCCTCGGCCTCGGCATATAGTTGAGGTGCTAATAACCGATGAAGGAAATCAATTTGTAGCCAGGGCCTAACCGTTCGTATGGCTGAGATTTCCAATAGACTGGCAAGGACAATAAGGTTAATTGAATTTAAATAAAATTCTCTTTTTTATTTTATTATTACCGCTTATAGGTGGTGGCAATATGTGCATCATCCGCTTGGGTAAATTTTGTTGGCGTTCCCATAATCGTAACTGTGAAAATGGCAACGAAAATTCTTTATAAGTGACACAGAGAAAGCGCCTTAGTGTCGCCTCAACATCACACACAAGTGACAACATAATTCGCCTTGTTTTTTGCCTCAAGCTCTCACTCAATCTGACAACTCACATTCACTTTTAATCCCATTTATATCCCTGCATCCATTTAGAATGTGTCGCGCATGTTGTCAAGACAAATTGTTAATGTCGAGGTTATTAAATTTGACCAAAAATTGATGGCAAGTTGGGGTAACCATAACTGGATTTATATTTTGGCTTTGCAAATTGCTCTTAACTAACAAACACAAAACTGTTTTCCTCCTCAACAAACAAGCTCAATTTTATATATAGAAACTCAACTAAACTAAACTCAACTTTTACCATGGCAAATTATGGTTAAAAAAAATTGGAAAAAAGAACGACTGGTTTCTTTTGAAAATCTCTACCGAAAAATTTCATTTCATTACATTAAAACCTCTTAAAAAAAAATTGAAAAATTGGAAATTTCTTAAAAAAAGTTTCCCATTAATTGAAAGGCTTTTAGAGATTATTTTTTTTTGTAAATTAGTGTAGGTAATCTATTTATTTTACACTACCCTGCACATTTCTATTTCATTTAATGCATGGCAAACGAGTTATTCATTTCATTTGATTTTCTATGCATATTTTCAATCATAATTTAAATCCCCTTTTTTGGTTATAATCAAATCGATTTGTGCGCTTTGTTCCGCGTACGTGAGAGGCATTGAAAAGGTTTCAAACCCAATAAAAACGTGTCGACTTTAAAGGGCGTGAAAGCTATGACGACTTTCTAATGGATTATTATTTCTTATGCTGATGATCTTGAGCTACTTACGACAAGAGACTTCTAGGACGGCGCGACTAAGCATATCCTCGGCATCCTTAAATTTAACAGCCGAGCCATGTAAATTATCTAGGCTGGCAAATTGTTCAATTAGCTGGTTACCCACAGCATTGAAGACATCAAAGAAACTGACCACAATATTGTGATTAAAGGCTGGATTAAGTTGCTTACGTCGCTGTTTCCACTTTTGACCTGCAACCAAAAATCCAGCCAAAAATTGATGAGAGATCCATTAAAAAATAATCCCTAAAATCAACTCACCCCTGGCATGCAAAAGTCCACGGCGGGCAAAGAAACCTTCTTGCATGAAAGTCTTGTCCAGGCACTCGGGAGCATTTAGTATGCATTCCATGCCAGTAGGATCATCAATATAGAGTAAGACTCGGGTGCCAATGAGTATGGCCAAGGGACGCTTAAAATAAATACGCAGTCGCGTCACCTTATCCAAAATACCTGCAATAATTCGAAAGCTGACTTTGAGTGACTGGAAATTGGATTAGTTGCCCCGACAACGGACTCAACTGTTCGGATGCAAATTGATGCAGAGTAGAAACCACAGCAACGGTTGCTCAGCCACACCCCGCCATCCATTTAACTGCCAAATGAGGCGCCAACATTTGCGCTGCTGCCACGCCAGCAACAAAGCCAGCAGCGTGCCGCAGACCAACATGGCCCAATACAAATGCATTGCCCTCCACTTCCACTTTGACTAGGCCCAGTCAATTGCTGTCGTTGTCGTCTGCTGCTGCTGCTGCTGCTTTTGGTCTAATGGGGTGCTTTGTAAGCAGCTCAGCAGTGGCACGTTCCTCAAATTTCTATGCCGTCACTTCCAGACTATCAAACTACAAGCGCAATTTTTATTTTTCGTTCGTTTCTAGTTACGCAAAAACCGTTGAGGTCCAAACGATTTGACCACCAAAACTCAACTGATATTTGATGAAACAATCGTTAGCTTATTTACTACCGATTTGTGTCCAATAACCCTGCAATAAATAATTTGCTTTATGAGTTTTATAAATAAACACAAAAAAAAAAACAGAAATTACTTATTATTAATTAAATGGCAAATAAAATTTAAAGCCATAAAACAGTTGAATGCAAATGCAATAATCGAAATTCTCAATATTATTCACTTAAAAATAATTGCTAAATACAATTGAGACTATTTATTTTAGTAATCAATTCATTTATAATAAAAGCATAGTTTTTAGATAATTAAATTGAATTTTTACAGAGTTTATTTTTTGTTTGGTTAACTGTTTTACTTTAGTATTAAGATTTCCAATTTGAGAATCAAATAAAAGAAACGCCAACCATAATGAAAATATACACAAAGGCTTTGGAAAACATCTTTTAGTTTAGTTTATTTTAGTTTATTTATTTTTCATCTTAATTTAATTTTTTTGTCATTTTTTGTTGCTTTTTTGAATTCTTTGAATTCTTCGTTACATTTTTCTTTGTAAAGTTAATTAATTATTTTTTTTCCAGTATTTATTTGTTTGTTTTTGCATTTATTCTATTGGGCACATGGTCCACTAAAAAGAGTTGCCAGATGGGTTTAATAAAAATTTGATAATCGATTGAAATGGAGCTTTTAATTTATGTTTTAAAATAAAACGATAAAATAAATAATATTTAAGTTTTAAATGCAATAAATTAAATTTAAAAAAAAGTTATCATAATATTATGTATTCAAATTGAACTCTTAAAATTAAAGTTGGACTATATCCAATTTATTAACGCTCAAAATTGAAATCACTTTTGTTTTGTTGGTTTGAAAATTGAATTCTTTAATTCTATGTACTGTGGCAGTGGCATCATTAATACATTTTTTATCGGCTATCACTACACTCAACACCATCGATAAGTAGTGGAAAAAAACTATCGATAGAAACAAGCGTCGATTAATTTTACAGCAGCATTTTACGACTTTTGTTAGCAACTTAATTTTATTGCTGTTTATATTCCTCCACCGCTCGGCTCAATTTTAGTAGAGTTTACAAGACTGATCATCAATTTTGCAATCAGAATATACTGAGGAACGCACATACAATACAAATACAATTAATTTAAAAATATGGTAAGCCAATGACTTATTTGCCATTCCGTCCGACTTGCTTGCTTTAAAATGAGCATAATTTGCAGACAAAAATAGTGGCGCCTAAGGCTACACCGCCGAAACTAAAACGGTTGACGCGATCGATGATTTTTATTGATCCGATCGCCACACGCACCCGCCGAGCCTTGAAATTGAAAGCCAAGGAAACTGGACAGGAACCTAAGAAAAACTAGAAATGTGAACACAAACTGTACTTTCTCCATAAAACATATACAATCAACAAATAAAAAAAAAACGAATGAATCGATTTAAATAAATGGATTAAGCTTAGCTTTCAAATCTTATTGGCAGGGTTTCTTTAATTCATATTCTCCAATTACCAAGAAATTTGTATGGTATTAAAAATTTAACTTACAATAAGTTGAACTGAGTTTAGTTTCGTTTAGTTGTGTTTTGTTGTCACGTATCGTGGAAACAATTATTGAAATTCCAGAGTTCTTAGAGCATTTCACAATTGAAAGCAAAAGCATTTGTGCCACAACCAGGCGGCGATGGAATGTCAAAGTCACTTTCATTATCAAAAACAAATGCCAGGGAAAACAACAATGCCACAAACAAAAACGAGAGCCATTAGCACGAATGATGCTGTTGTGTTGTGGCACAGTGCAAAAGAATC
This sequence comes from Scaptodrosophila scaptomyzoidea, assembly GCA_035078625.1. Taxonomy (NCBI): domain Eukaryota; kingdom Metazoa; phylum Arthropoda; class Insecta; order Diptera; family Drosophilidae; genus Scaptodrosophila; species Scaptodrosophila scaptomyzoidea. The sequence continues at coordinate 16,747 of JAWNPY010000193.1, forward strand.
TTCCATCCCATCCCAGCAGCAACTAAAACAATGTCAATAACTGGGAACCGCATAAAAGGCACACTGAACTCAAGCCAAAAGTGTCCCAGTCCCACTACCAATACACTCAACCATCCATGACCTGGCAACGATGGCGGCAGGCAGGCAGGCGAACCGTTGACAAAACACCAAAGAATTTCTTGATTAAGTTATAGGAATGCCAAATGGTCCAACCATCACGGATGTCGCTTTTGTGGTCCCACAACCATCCTCAATATAAATATGTATGTGTGTGTATGAAGGAGCGACCAACGGCGAGCGTAAAACTTCAAGTCAATAAAGCATACTGATTAATGCCAATTTGTTGTTTTTTTTTTTCTCTCTTGTTTGTATTTTGCATAAATTATGCATAAAACACAAAAAAATTTGTGACGTTCTTCTTTTAAATGGCCCAGGATACACCAGGCTCAGACCAAAAATTACAGATAATCCCTCAACAGATCTAAGCTCAGCAACACGCTGAAAAATTGTATACAATACAAGATTATTTGAATGCCCTTTAGTTGAATTCAAATCAAAGATTTGGAGATTCCGAATCTGGCCCGAAAAAAAAACCTAAGGAAATATTTTAAAATATACCAGAAAATTGTGAAAACTTACCCAGTCCAGAAATAATTTAACTTGATGTAAAAAAAAAGAAGGAATTGAGAAACTGAAATGAAGTCAAACAATTAATTTCCCTTGTTATTAAAGGAAAGATCTTTATTATACTTTTTAATTTATAATAAATATTATTACAATTACTGTAAACTCATAATTGGATTTCTATTTTCTTTTTCCTTGGGAGATTTCTATTTAATTGTCTATTTTATTCATCATGAAATACTTTTGAAATTACAATTATTTTCAGTTAATTTCAAATTTTGAATCAATTCCAAAGTTTATTATGTTTTGTTTTACATAAGTAATTTCAAAATTTCTACAATGAATATTTTTTCAAGTATCGTTTGGCAGATGGCAAAATTATTACCAAAGTTTGTCAATGATGTTGTTGGATTATTGCCGTTGTTGTTATTGTTGATTTTTTAATGCGAAAATGCGGAAAAGCCATCATAAAAAACTGAAAAATAAAGCACAGCAACAACATTAGAAACAAAATGTGAATCTGTGTATAAATTTAATTTCCCATATTTATACATCTTTTTTTTTTCTCCATGAAAATTTCATATAATCAAATTTTTAAACGCAAACGGTTTACGAGACAGGCAGACAGAAAAAAAATAAAGGGATCGTCGTCCTTAGTAGGAAGGCGTCAAGTGGTTTTGAGTGAGAGAGAGAAGGAGGTTGAGTAATATGCGTTTACCGACGACATTTGAATTATTAATAAATGCATGCGTGCCCCACCGAGTCTCCAACGTGTGTCCGTGCCTCCTCAGTGGCAGGCAAGCCAAAAATTGTGGCCATGACCGCCAAACTGAGCTTGGTTTGGGGTTGATATGTTTTGTTGTTTTCTTCTTTTTTTTTTGGGAGGAAGAGTTGCAAGTTTGTCTGCCTGCCTGCCTGTTTGTGTGTGTGTGTGTGTGTGCGACAAGGCATAGCCGCGCAATTTGCCATCAACCGTAAAAACAAATTTACGTTAACGAGCATTCGAGTAGACGAGGTGCAAGGATGAACGGCAAGGGGAGGCATTAACTGGGCGATGTTTGTATATAAATTAGAACACATCAAAAGTTTGCGACATTAAATTTTTTTTTCTTTCTTCCTCCTTGTACACACACACACACACACACACATACGCACACGATTGGCACGCAGATAAATGTTTTAGCAAAATGAAGATGACGATGACAGTAATGATGCCACGTTGCCGTCAGAGTCAGAGTCACCGTTACCATCGCTGTAGCCGCTTACTTCACGCATGAGGGCCCGGGTTATATTTTGGGGTCGGGCTGATTAAATGTTCCCTTCAACTTAAGGGTACATTTGTATGTGTGTGTGTGTGAGTAGGAAAATGCAATGGCAACGACAAAAAGGCGATTACACTCACACCACACAAACATTCACATTCACACATTCCAAAGCACAACAAAAAAAAAACCCATGTAAGTATGTGTGTATTTTAAGGTTATGTTAACCACGTGGCTCTTTGACTTTTTGCTGCAAAAGAGAGAGAGAGAGAGAAAGAGACAGATCTATTCAAAGTTCCCTTTTATAATTTTTAATATTTATTTATATAGACGGATAAATTTTAATTCTAGATTTCGATAAATTAATCGAGTTCCCATTCCCAGTGTTTCACTCTGTCTGGCAGCCCTAGGAACCAGCATGAGCGCCACCTATGAAAACAAAATGCGAAACAAAAAGTTACTTACACGTATTAGCAAGAAATATATAGAAGAATTGGATCTTTTGTTTCTTTGTAATTATATATTTTAGCCTTTGCCTTTTTTACATCATAAAAAATGATTATAAAAAAGCTTTAGTCAGCACTTGCTCAGGCTTTGAATTTGAGAGATGAAATTATCAAAGAAACAATTACGGGGATTTTTGAATTTTAATATTAAAGACGCTGACGCTGAATAAGCTTCATAAAGATGAATCAGAAATGCTGATAAGGCTTATTTTATTTGCTCATATAAATCGCAGACCCGACTCTCTGTCCCAGTTGAGTTTCAGAACTTGAACCATGCGTTTGATTTTGCTTAGTCTGCTGGTCTATGTGACCATAAGTGTGACGATCTCGTGTAATATTAATTTAGAGACGCCCAAACCTATATTAGTCAAAAAATTTGGCAGCCAATCGGCGATTGTGAAAAAGAATCTGGAGATAATAGTTTTTGCATTAAATGAGACAATTACTTTTCACTGCCCCCCCAATGGCCTGGTTATGTAAGTCAATTGAGTGATGAGTTAAAGATAAGCCAAATATTTGAATATAATATAATTTTTACTCATAGCTCCAGTTATCATAGTCCGTTGACAACAATCAACTCAGCTAGCGTCGAATTAACATGTAGCAAGGACGAAATCTATTTCGATAATCAACGCATAGCTCAGCAATCCCAGGGTCTGTATATCAAATGCAATGGCAAATCCGCCCAGACCTTAAATGTATACGAAAGTCAAATTAAACTTGGCCAATGCAATGGTAATGCCATGACTTTGGTTATGGGCTACAAAGTTGATAATTTGGGGGATATGAAACTGATTGGTTTGTGCTATGATCTAAATGCGCAGCGCCTTCAATTTGCCAGTTATTTGGCTTATGCACCAACAAATCTGATATTTAAAACAAACTGGGGAAACGAACTGGAATCACTGCGATTGGACGATTATATAGACAATTTTACAAATTATTTTACGTATTTGAGGTGAGTTTGTACAAAATTGAAATCATTGGAAAAACAAATCAAATATCTTTTCCAGCGCTTCGGAATTTAATCAAACTGTTAAACGGCAAACAAGTTTAGGTGAATTATTCGATCACAATTTGTTTGACTACGAAAGCCTTTTGCAAGACGAAGTTTTCGCCAAAGATCTGAGCACTTATAAAGATCTATTAAAAGTTGTTTGGTTACGCGCTCTACGCCGAGGCAATTGGCTTAATTTTCTGAATGCCCTGCGAACTGCCACCTCATACAATGGAAACCAAGTGAATGCCACCAAGTTCGATGTGCGCATTGGTACATCTGGGATCATCCATTTACCCACAGCCTACAATTGCAATAACACAAGGCAATTGAAAATTGAGACACCAAATCGAGAATCACTGTCTGTTCCAGAATATATTTGGGCGCATATTCAAGAACTGCAACCAAATCCCAATAATGAAACCATTGGAAACTTTGTTATTGTGGCTCAAAATTCACCCTATGTAAGTGTAAGTTGAATTTTATTAACAAACCTACTAAATTTTATAAAATATTTGTAGAAAAGCATTACGGAATTGAACGATCTTTGCCCCGATATATGCTCTCAAATTTCCTGGTTACGCAATAGTCTTTTTGGCCAATTGCATTCGGTGCCCACCTATGGCATCGTCCACTGCTGTGCCCCAGAGGAGGTGGCAGATAAGCTTATTGACTTTCCCAAAAATGTGTTGCACGTGCAGCCTCAACTTGAGAATTTAAAGTTAAAATTAAACATGACTTCAAATTAGAAAAAAAAAAAAAGAAATAATAAATAAAACTTGATCTTTTCATGAATTCTTTTATGCTGTCAATGAAACCTGTATACTTTTTTTCTTTCAAATTTCATGCTTATTTCTACAAATAAAATATTGAATTTTTTAATATTACTTTATATTTAAAACCAATAATTCTTTATTATGTCTAACCAGGAAGATATTTAATTTTTCAAAGCTAATGGAACTTGGAAAGATCTTTAATAAATATGATTAACATTAATGATTTTTTATTATTCAGAAGGTTTAATAGTTTCTATTGTTTAATATTTATTTTGCTTAAGGTTCTTTTCTGTTCCTTTTGATTTCAGTTAGTGTTAATGTGCGTATTTTTAACTGTCAAAAACTCGTTGATTTACATTTTATAGCTATGGGTAAAAATAAAGTACAAACTATCAACTGCTTGTAATTCAAATTTAGTTGCTGCCACTCAAGGGAAAAGCTACTTTATCTGTCTATAACTCTCTCTCTCTCTCTCTCTCTCTCACTTTCTGGTTCAACGACTTTTTTTTTAAGTTTGTGAAAAACTATATGAATACTCAATGCATGTGTTTCTGTGCTTGTTCGCGCACATGAATATTAAAATATTTTAGGTGATTTTATTCCTTATTTTATTATTATTTTTTTTTTTTTTTTAATTTTGTTTGTGTAAAAACTTTTAATTGGATTGCAGCAATTTCAAGGCTTTCATGACGTGACTCTGGGTGCTTTTTGCAACGTGCATAAAACTGAAAATCAATTAAAAACTGGGCATAGTTGCCGCAGTTACAGGATAAAATACAAAATGCCCATCGAAAGAGGGTTAAAATGGCAGTCAAGTGGCTTTAAAATTAAATTATGTAAATGATCCTTGTGACAGTTATTTATTCACTACCAACACTCAAATAGGTAATAAAATCCACACCAATTATATCAATTGCTGCAGTTCAAGGTGAATATAATAGATATATATATAAAGGCCGATAGCTCCGAATGTTAAGCAAAAATAAAAAGATTAAATGGAATTTTAAAGCTAAGAAAATCTCAAGTATAATTTTGCTAAAGACCCCAAAATGATTGGAGTCATTGGAAAAATGTTATAGCTTGTTTACTGAAAAAAAAAATAAAATCCAATTTCATGACACTGGAAAATATAATATATTATTATTTCAAATATATTTAAATAGAATAATTCTAAAAAGAAAATCAGGAGAACTCGAAATCTGAATAATTTTTTAAGAATCGCTGAAAAGTGAAGATGAAATAAAATTCATTAAAATTTTTACTGGTATGGTGGTCATTTTATTTTTTATTTTTCTATAATTTATTTTTATTTTTCTTTTATTTATTTATTTATTTACTGAAAAAATAAATAAAATCCAATTTCATGATACTGAAAAATATATATTATTATTTCAAATATATTTAACCAATTTTCATATTCAAATAAATAGAATAATTCTAAAAAATCAGGAGAACTCGAAAATCTGAATAATTTTTTAAGAATCGCTGAAAAGTTGAAAAAGATGAAATAAAATTCATTAAAATTTTTACTGGTATGGTGGTCATTTTATTTTTTATTTTTCTATAATTTATTTATTTGTATACATATACTTATAGACGCTTGCCTTGCTCAGCTTTTTAAGGATTTTGGATTTCTTATTTTTTTTTATAAATTTTCTTCTAAAGTTTTAATTTTTTTTTTATATATAGTTACATATATATCTATCTATCTATATATTTTTTTTTTTTTTTTAGCAGTAGGACAGTTATCACATCTTACATCGCTAATCTTAAACGTATCCATTACATGTTTTTGCTCATATGTATTTAGTGTCTGTAAGTTTGTATATTTATCTGTCCATCTGTCTGTCTGTTTGTCTGTTTGTTTATTTGTTAGCTTGTTTGTATACAAATATTTGTAAAACTATTATAAATCTTCAGAATGCCATTCCACAAAAGTCGCAATTGTTGTCTCGGCATGCAGATCATTATTTGGATAAAATTTTCAGCTTCATTTACAATTCATTTGGTTTTTGTTTTTCTTGACTCAAAGTAAATACAAAAAAAAAACAAAAACAAGAAAAAAAATAAAGTAAGTGGCTTTGTCTGTTCTACTTCAACTTCTTTTTTGTTCTTTCCTCTCTCTCTCTCTCTAGACACACATAGAATAAGTTTAAGCCAAATTAAGTCAAGTGCTGTCCTGGAAAAACAAAAAAAAAAAAAAAAAAACAATATGGCAAGTGGAGAAAAACGGAAGACAGACTAACAATGACGGAAGTTTGCCAGGATGTTAGCCTCTTCCTGGCTTATCTTATATGTATGCAGGTATGTTATAAAAGTCAAGCCATTGGCTGTTAATAGCTCAACACACACACAGACACACACACATACATACAAGTATTTAAACAATGTTTAATAATAATAATTTGATTTGAAATGTGTAGCTGTTTAAAACCGCAAATTAAGAAAATGCCACACCAATTTATAATATTGTTTTCAAAATAAAAGCCACAGATTTGGCACAAACTGACAGAAAATACCCAGCAGCATCTTGGGGTAATTATAAGTAGTTGGCAACAATAACAAACGGCGACGTCTTTTGAAAGTTTGCTCATTTATTTTGCATAAACAGAAAGCTGCTGCATTCACAGCCTTCCGCCCGCTTCATGCCAGTCTCCCCTAATGTTTGTAATATTCAAGAGCGCTCAAAAGTATGCTATGCGTTGGCGTATCTCTTTCTATTAAACGTTCTGGCCCCCGCGGCAACTCAAAGAGTCTTCACTCAAGACAAAACAAAGCAAAAAAAAAAATCATTAGTTATTTAAAAAGTGAAAACATTTCTTATTTTTGTTTGTTTGTTTGTTTTCTTTTGGCCAGAGTCTAACTGTCTATCAGTTATTATTATTATTACAATATTTCTTGTTTTGCCATCTAAATGCATAAAAATAAAAACGAATAATAAATAAACAGCAAGAACAAAAAAAAACGAATCCTTGTATAATCCACATTTCCTTCTCCTCCCACACACATTGGCACAATCTCTCAGTATGTCACGTTCACACACAAACATATAACACATACGTAGAATCCCCCCAAAGTAATCGTAAGCTTAATAGATGCATTCGCCAAGCAAATCGCAGTCGCCCTTCTCCAATGGCTTCAGCCACAACGGATTGTAATTGGGGCAAAGCTTTCGATGTATGGGTATTTTGATTTGAACTGGCGTCGTTGGCGCACCCTCCCAATTGTATCCCTCGTATCTGAGGCCATCCGATTTGTTGCATTGCATGCTAAGCGGTTCCTGGATGTACATCGTATAAAGTTGGTCAACCCGTGGCTGTGTCCATTCGACGCTTCGATAATTCGCCGAACGTGCTCCATTCAAGCGTATGCCTTTCTGGTGTTCCCTCCTGCAAATGACAGCAAAAATACAACAACAACAACAACAAAAAAATAAAGCAAAAAAAACAACAAACAGGACATACATAAAGAAGTCATGAGAATGCTAACGGCTAAATTACTCAACCGTATTTCTAAGCATGTGTGTGTTTATGTCACAAACGGTTACGTTACCATATGTTGAATGCCAAATGAAATCGGAGGGTATAAATGATTTCAATTATAAAATGGTTGCCAAGGTTATATTTTTGCCATACCAACTGCTTTTTTTTTTACATTCTTCACGATGATAATGAGGATGACCCAAAAGGCAAAATGTATAAAGAGGAAATGCTGATAATTAAGAAATTGATTCCGTTCCCAAAAACCCTTAAGCTATTTTACCCTACGCAGATTGTCCCCAAAATGTATGAGAGAGCATTCATTAAAAATAAAAAATAAAAAAAACAAGACCTTTACAATGTTTTTTCCTTTGAGGCTTTCAATTTGTATCAAATTATTTCAAATCAATTTGGATTATACATATAAAATAAAATGTTGCCTTTCGTTCTGGATTTTTTCAAACATTTCACACAGATTAATTAAGTTTAAAAGTTTTCGAACCAAACGAAAATATTACAAAGAAGTTTCATTATTTTAAATTATGATTCAATGAGGAATTTTTTAAACTTCAGTTATTTTTTATTAATTATAAACCTTATAATTTTATTTTAAGGATCACATAAGTAATAATTAAAGCTGTGCAGCTTGCAATTTATTAAATGATTTTTGATAATTAAAATGGAAAATCAAAAGACTTGCCTTGGGTTCTTTAAAAATAATTTTGCAATATTATATTAAACGTTGTTCCTAACAATTTCACAGTTGAGAAAAATCCCTTTAGCCAAACGGAGGATAACGGGGGATAAAAGCTGCTTGGTGATGGTGGGCCTATTAACGTTTACAATTAGAACACATTTAAGTCAAGTGGGGTCACCCAAACCAATCCCAAAATCTACTTTACTGTGGATCGCCCATTAGCCGCTTTTGTAAATGTTGTCAACAACACAAGCAACAACAACAACAATAACCCCGACTGGCTCAATTATGAATGCCCCGGAAATGAAAAAAAAAAAAAAAAAGAAAACAGGAATGTTTTGAGCCAAGAAAACCTTTGATGAAGTTATTATGACAAGACGCAAAAAGGCAGACAAGATAGTATGTATTTCTATGTAAGACCCAAAACAGTTTGAGGGTCGCGTCATGTTGTGCGTAGATTAAAAAGTATTTCTTCCATTAGCACTCTTTTTTTTTATTTATTTGAAACATTTGGCGCCCCCGGGGGACACGGCATAATTGTTGGGAGCCAACCGAACCCCATTAAAATCCACGCCAAAAAACCTCAGCAACAAAAAATCCCAACCAGTGAACAAAGTCTCATGAAGCCTTTGGCAAAACTTTTACTTGATGTTGGTGTTGCTATTGGTAAGGGCAAAAGCAAAGGGAACCACTTAAAAAGTTACCACTTCAAAAAGTGGCAAAGCCTCTGGGTGAATACATACCTATACTATAAATCTGTATATTGATGATGATGATGATGCTGATGGTGGTTGGCAAAAGAGTTTGCTCTAAAAAAACTTACCGTTTCATGTAGATGAAATAATTCTCAAGCGTCTCCTCAGACACTGAACTCTTGCAGACCTCAAGTTTGGTCGCCGGATAGTAGTGAATATAGTTGACGCACATTTCATCGCTGATGGAGAAGCCACCCAAAGTGGCATTGCCCATCCCCATGGTATTATAATAGCAGGTTGTAACCAAGGCATCACCCTGTGTACAAAATGAAAATGCATAAAGTGCAGGGAATACAAATAATAAAAAAAGTGTGTAAAAAACCAATAATCACTCACCGGTAGGACACGCGGCTTGTAGTGAAGAATGCGCATCTCCTGGAAATGATGCGAGTAGTAATCGTCTCGATTGACCTCTCGCAACTCCTCCTCGCCACGGAAATGACGCGTCAGAATCCGTACACCCCGCAAATGGGTATGAAGCTGTGACCCAAAGATGATAATCCCAGTCGGTGGTAGGGCAAGGTGGGTGCATTCCGCAATGCAGTAACCGCTCAACGGAAAGGCGATTTGTCCTGGCGGTATGGCCATTTTGTCCGTATATTCAAGGCCCAATTCCATCACTCCGGCATCATATTGACGCAATACCTTTGATAGCTTAATGCGAAAACCGGAACTGTCAATGACACCTGAAGTGAAACGCATATAAGTAAATTAAAAAATTATTGATTGCATTTCTTTTTCAGTTCAGTTTTCAGTTGACTTTTCTTTACAAAAAAAAAAATAATACAGAATTACTTAAAAACCCTGAGGGAATAATAATTTATATAGAGCATCTTAATCAGATCTTGTTTATACAATGGTTCTAAGTAATATAATACGAAAAAAATAATTTTATAACCCATTTAAACATTATAAAAAATTACCTTTAATTTAACTTTAAAATGTCTTTTAAATGGACCACATAATACTAACTGCTATATACCATTTTAAATCTTAAATAATATCTTAATTTTTTAAGGTAAAAATTCACCTAAAATTTTAACAACTAAACAAAAAATAGGTAAAATCAGACGGATCCATGTTTACATTATAATAACTACAACTTTCAACACAAGCAGAATCAGTAAATAAAAACTTGTAGTCTCCTAAATGTTTCTAATTGTTTCACTCAGATTTATTCATCAGCTCAGCTGAAATAAATCATTTAAAATAAGTGTGGATTTTATTTCTTGATTTAAAATCCCTGCAATTTCAAGTCTAAAAATATAAATTAAAAAAAGAGTTTTTTTTAAAATAAACGTCTTTTTAACAAAGTTTAACCTTTTTTAAAAAAAATTTCAGACTTTTTCTAGCGTTTTGCAAAACTTTCTAACAAATTTTGTATAAGAGATTTTTAAAGTCGAAATGAAAATGGCAACACAAAATGGATAATTAACATAAATGAAAATGGGCAACAACAAAACGAGTACAATTAATTTGTGGGCCACTGCACAACTTGCAATGAAATGCAATCCCAAAAAAAAAAAAGATGAAAGGACTCAAGGACACAGGGAATAAAGTAGAGTGGAGTGGAATGGCGGTACACACAACAACAACAACAACAAATAGCTGCCAAATTATATAAAATTCTACCAGTTTGCCTTACGCTCTGCCTGTCTCTCTCACTCATACGCCCACTCATGCATTTATTTGAGTTGTTCTGCTTCGGACTGTTTGCCAAGCTGTTGTGTGGCATGTTGGAACAGAACAGAAGCAGAGCAGAAGCAGAAGCAGAAGGACACTTGGAACTGCCACTCGAACGCACCGAGCGACAAGCAATAATGACATTCCTTGTTGGGTGTTATTGTCGCTTGCTCCTTCATCTTCTTTAGCTTGTTATTTATACAAAAGTTTTAATGAATTGTATGTGTGAGTGTGTGTTGTGTATGTGTATGTTTTTTAAGGCAGTAAAGGCCACAACAAATGTGCGAGATGACAGCACTTGAAAATGACTTAAAAAAAACAAAAAAAAAATAATCGTGTTTCGCTTCACAAAGTAAGCTATAAAATTTCAAAGCACTTCAAAAACAACAGCAAAAAAAAAAACAAAAATAAGAAGATCAGCTTTAATCGGATTATCTTATGAGCCATTCAAATTACGCAAAAGTCGATTTTGAAAGTTCATTTCAATATTAAATTATTTTCAATATTTTTGTATAATTTTAAGCTACTTAATCAATTATTATTTTTTCGATTTATATTTTGAAAAAGAAAAAAAATATATAGCCTATCAATTTTAGCTTTAACTTTAGACTTTAACTGTTTTGGCTACTCGTTTAACAAATTTAGACATTAGGTTTTTAAGATTTATGGTAATTATATTATTGAGTAGTTTCATATATATTTTTTTGAGCTTGAGATAAGTTTTATTTAAATTTCAGAATCCTTTAAAACTGCCATGAATGTGAAACAAAATAAAGTCATTAACAAAGCCATAAAAATTATAAAAAAAATATACTTGTACCTATATATTTTAATTTTCAAAACCATATAATTAATTATAAAAAAACGGCAAAATAAAATGAAAATTCCATCAGGGCCATAATTATTATTAAATATGTTTATAAAAATATGAATTATATTTTTTTGAGCTTGAGATAAGTTTTATCTAAATTTCAGAATCCTTTAAAACTGCCATGAATGTGAAACAAAATAAAGTCATTTACATAAATATACCTAAATATTTTAATTTTCAAAACCATAAAATTAATTATAAAAAAACAGCCAAAGAAAATAAAAATTCCATCAGGGCCATGATTATTATTAAATATGTTTATAAAAATATGAATTATATTTTTTTGAGCTTGAGATAAGTTTTATTTAAATTTCAGAATCCTTTAAAACTGCCATGAATGTGAAACAAAATAAAGTCATTTACAAAGCCTTAAAAATGATGAAAAAAATATACTTGTACCTATAAATTTTAATTTTCAAAACCATAAAATTAATTATAAAAAAACAGCCAAAGAAAATGAAAATTCCATCAAGGCCATAATTTATTATAAAATATTATATGATTATTTAACTCACCTGTTTGCAATTCAGGATTATTAAAGTGCACCTCCAATCGTATGTAGGGATTGTAATCCTTGCCACCAATGGGCAATCCAGCTTCAGGTGGATAGGTAAATGTACTGGCCCCCATTGCCCAGAGAGCCATCACTTTGGAGCAGACTTTCGCAGCGGCTGGCAAATTTAAACAATCGCCACTATAAAGGGGAATTTCGTCATTGGCATTTGCCTCGCAGTGAAACACTTCCATGTGATGAACAATGCTGGGGCTTGTTATCAAGGGCTCAAATTGCACAATGTGATGAGGATTCTGGACAAAGTCCTCCAGGCGCTGCACATGACACCAGTAGGTGGTTTCTTTTACTGGAATCGGGGCTTTTGGTAAAGTGATCACAATCTCACTCAAATCGCTGTGACACAAAAATTAATACAAGGAAATAGAAGAAGCTCCTAATTAATTACAAACACACACACACACACACATTTTCTGACTTACGTTTCGGGTATGAGATTTTTATCAGCTCGCAAAATTTGTAGCATTTTGATACCCGCCTCATTTGGGGCACTCACATTGGGCAATGCAAACTGATGGTCCTCCAAGGCCAATTCGGTTTCGCCTCGTGCCCAAACCACATACATTGTCCCCTCCTGAAAAGTATTAAATTACATAATTAATTCAATGGCTTACCTAACTCAACTCAACCCCCACCATCAATAATAAATAACTTACATGCATTCGCAAATCCAGCGGATCGCAGGTATCAAATTTACGCTTGAATGCCAACGTATATTCATCCATTTTAAAGAGCTCACAGTCCTGCTGATAATCCTTGCGCACCCAATGGCCATCTGGGCTGGTGTATGTGTCTGTCACCACATTGAAGAAGCCATTTTGATTCTCGAAAAAACATATATCCGCATCACCCAATCCGCCACGTTTCGAAAAACCCAAATAGAACCAACGATGCTGCTCATTAAAGGCATTTTGCAAATGGAAAAGTACTTCCTGTTTATACCAATCAACCATCCAGCTGAGTTTAATTTCATTGTTATCCAAATAAACCTCATGGAGTTTGGTATCCGAGAGACCTGAAATAATCAAAATATAAAAGGTTAAGCCAAAGTTAAATCTGAAGTTCTTAATGAAAGTTTTCAGGATTTTTCTAGCTACTTGAAAAATCAACATTTATTTTCTTGGGTTATATTCTAAGATTAATTCAAGGAATCAAGGTTTTAGCTTTGATTAACCAGGAAAAAAAAATATGTATCCTAAATTAAATAAATTCGAGTTAAGGTATTAGTTCCATGTAAATAGCCACATCTATAGGGGCTTTTTAAAACAAATTTTGAAAATAGAAAATGAAATGCAATTCTTTTGAATTTTTTATATGTTATAGCTAACATCACAAACCATACAAAAAAGTAACTTTGGTTTATTTCGAGTACCGTTAGTCATTGATTTGTGTAATCAAAATTGGAACTAAGAAAAAAAGGCATGGGTGGCGGGATACGCATTCAGACTGCTGTAGTCATCCGAATTGAAAAATTCAAATTGTTTTTTATTAAGGAAGCTTGCCGCTATTACCCGAACTAGGATATTTTTTGTAACTGGAAAATTAAAAAA